>JBAMCP010001025.1:0-29467 GCA_037075105.1 Lissocephala sabroskyi
GGCGAGTATTATTCTTTTTCATAAAATAGCTAATTTATATTGTTAAGATTTATTGGTAATCGTTTCAATATATAAAAAATAAAATATGAAAAAAAAAAAAACCCCACGTCGAAAGTGAATTGCTGAAAAAAAGAATACACCCCCCCGAAAGAGGAAAATTACGATTAATTTTGTTACTTACCTGACGCGAAAATCCTGCTGCCAAAAATTCGACTGGGCCTCCGGCAGTCGAATGGTTAAATTGGCAGCGCCCTTGCAGTCCTCGTGGGGGTAAAATTGGCGCTTTCCTTGTCCAAAGGCCTCGTAGAATAGACAATTCATGGTACGAAGGACGATTTGATCTACTCCGGCTGCCAGTTGGTCCTTTATTTCCTCTTTTGCCGTTTGAAGCGCTCTAGTTTGGGCCTTAGGCGCGAAAAACTCGTCAAAACCGATTTTGTAATTTAGCTTACCCCAAATTTGCTTGCAAATTAAATTCCGCGTCCCACTGTCGCTGCCACACGCAGTCGAGGGTTCTCTTTCTATTTTGTTGAATGCGTGGCCGATTTTCTCCCATCGCTGGCCTTCCTCGCTCAGTTTTATTGATCGTGTTTGCTTGGCGCTGCTTGTGATTGCTGGCCGAGTTCGCTAAATGTGCAGACCTAATTTGAAATTTAAAATAATTAAACAACTCACGACAGCAACAAAAGTCTCTTAATAAGTAGAACGGATTCAAAGAAGAGCAGATCGAAGACTCCTACCGAAATTGTACCCCTTGGATTACCAAAGGGTAACGGACAGATCAGAGTTATCTAAGATACCCAAGATTCCCAATCCTGAGAAGTAAAGAACTTCGCCAGATTGGATTGTATTTTGTACAGCAATCTACGCTTTCTTTTTGGCTATTGCTCTCCCTAAAGGTGAAGGGTTCGATGGCGTACCCCAAAAAATACCCTAACTCTTCTTTGCAATCGCATTGGCAAAAGTATACCTAAAATAAATTGTCTTCGGTCTGAACTTTGTCATTAAAATCGTCGATTAAATTATACTAAACACCAAAAAGGATCTCGTAAAATAAAAAGGGTAAAAAGCTTAAAGATCACCAACTTGTCCCTAAAGAGTTTTCATATTTACCCGAAATTTCACACACCCACCAAATGGTTAATATTATTTTGGCACTTTGCAGAGGTGTTTAGGTTGTTAAAAATACAGCAAAATTGCAATTTAATAAATGCAATATAAAAAGGAAAGTAATGTTCCTAACTAGACGTATGAACTTATTGAAAAAACAGGCAATTTAAAAAACAAACATCGAGAAATGGGAAACTGAATGTGCGGAATCTGAAGAAGCAAATTGAAAGACACTCGAAAGACCCCAAACAATCAATCTACAGTTTTTGAAATGCCTGCCTCATTGAGGTTCTAATGCGAAAGGTAAACGTATGTAATGCTTACTAATTAAAAAAATAAACCACAACAAATTCTGCTGAGGGAATGCAACGTTTCCGTTTGCTTGGTGGAATCGGTTTGGGTTATCGTGAAGGTTGTGGGGTTCGTCATACGGCAATTAGTGACTTTCATATCTGAAAAGACCTTTGAATTGAATCACGAAATGCCCAAAAGAACGCTGAGTGGATGTGTTCGCTTTGGTTGCCAACAGAAAAACGCTGGTTCCTTATCGGACCAGCCAGATTGCTTGGGCTTTCTTGGGTCAGCCCCGAAACCCGACTGCAGACTCTGCAGAATTCTATTAAAAACTTTCAAATTTACTCACCAAACGTCGAACAAAATGAGGAGAGGAATTTGCCAGACGATTTCTCGGTCCTGAAAGTAAGGGATAAATTAATTGAAAAGCAGCCACGGCGAGGCGCGGGCGAGGAGGAAGTTTCTTTGATTTTGCATTTCTTTTGGTATTTAAACAATTATCAATAACAATTATTTGGTAGGGTATACACAGTATATACAAAATATACATAATTTACAAGATAATAAAAAAAAAAACACACGCTAAATTACAACTAAGAGGAAGGAGGAGAGTTGAAGGAAGGAAATTATAGAGAGAAAAAAAGAGGAAATTTGTATAATGAAACTGGAAATTTGGCTAATTAGGTGGCAGGCAGATCTTTGGGGCCTCCTCACTTGAAGTCGTTTTCGGTGACGGGCGGGGATTTGCGCATGCGCGCCCGGATGAAGTCCTCGATGAACCACAAGGCAATGGCCATGATGCACAGCGCGTTGAGGACGTTCAAGGTCACCGCAAAGCTGGTCATATCTCGTATCAGACCTGCCAAAACGACGCGAATGGATTGGGAATGGGAGGTTCTTCAGGTTAGTAAGACTACAAACGAAACACACACGCACACGCACACGCACACACAAACATGCACTAAAGGCAGTTGAAAAGCTTGGAAAAACACTCACCGATAAGCGGGCCAAAGGCCATGGAGAAGGTGCCGGACATGAGCAGCTGCAGTCCAGCAGCGGCTGGCAGGCGTTTCAAGGGCACATGGCCGGGAATAATGAGCGACCAGAAGACCGTGCGGAAGGCCTTGTTGAGGCCGAGCCAAATGAAAATCGCAATCATCACATAGAAGTTGCGGGTGGCCGAGAGCAGCATGCGGCCCAGGCACATGCCCAGAATGCCGATGATGAAGAAGCCGCGATTGCTGAAGTTCATTTTGGCAGTGATCAGTGGTATGAGGAACCGGATGACCAAATCACAGAAGCCCAACAGCGACATGGCCAGGGCGACTTGCGGCGTCTCGAAGCCCAGATCGCTGAGTATGAACGGCGTCAGAATCGCGAAATTGATCTCCACAAAGTTGATCAGCGTAATGCCCACGGCCAAGTTCACATACGTAATGTCGCGCAGCAAATCCAAATCGAAGAATATTACAATTTTCTTGTAGAACGGCAGCTTCTGGCGACGCTCCTCCTCGTCCTCCTCGGCCTCCAGCTCCAGCTGCTTGGCCGAGGCCGGCGCCTGCATTAGCATCGGCTGGACTCGCCCGTCCTCGATGTGCAGCGACTTGGCCTCGGCTTTGTCATCGTCCTGGTGCTGGTCCTCCTCCTTGATGCTGTGGCTGACCGAGAAGCTGCGCGGCTTGCTGGCCGAGTCGCGGCTATTCAAGCGCTTCAGCTCCTGGTGATTCGAGTCCTGCTGTTTGTCCCAAGTGTTCAGGCGATTGCGCATGCCGGCGCTGCTCAGGGAAGTGCGTGAGCCAAACCAGCCATCATTGGCGCGCGGCAACACCGGAGTCTCCGGCTCCACCACCTGCTCAATGATATGGTCGTCCTCATTAGCCGGCTCCGGCTGCCTGAAGGCCTCGGCGTCCTGGTCCGGCTTCACCACATGCCATTTGACCGGCTGGTAGATCAGCGAGCAGGCAATCGTGTGCAACGAGGCGGCGGCAAACAACGCCACCGTCCCCTGCACTCCGAACTCCTTTATCAAATAGGTGGCCAAGTAGGGGCACACAATGGGGCCCAGGCCGGCCACGCCAAACTGGTAGGCGGTGGCGGTGCGGCGCTTCTCCTTGAAGTACGTATTGACGGCCAGCGAGGAGGCCGACACGGTCAAGCCCCTGCCGAAGCCATAAATCACCGAGAAGCTAACCACGTACATCTCAAAGGTGGTGGCAAACACCATGAAAAACAAACCCAGGAAGGTGAGCACGGAGCCGAACAAGGCCACCGCCCGGTAGGTGTACCGGCGGAAGAGCGGGCCGTTCAGCAGACCTGGAGAAAGACAGCAGATCAGAGTTTGTTTGGCAAATAAAACGGCAGCAAACTCACCCGTAAAAGCCGAGATGGCAATCTGTATGTTGATGATGGTGGTCAGTTCAGTGCTGCTGATGCCCTGGCTGAGCATGCGGTCGCGGAAAATCAAGCCGAACTGCTGGGCCAAGGCAAAGGTAACGAGCTGCAACGAAAGAGGCATTTGAAATCTGAGCGAACCGCATTTCCAAACGGGTTTGGCCAAAATTGGCATTAACCCAGTTTGGATTTCGCAATCGGACGGACTCACTATGTTTATGCCACTGGCAACCGCCACCAGCCAGCCCCAGCCGCCGTTGGGGGCCACAAAGTCATCGCCCAAATCGCTCTTGTCGCGCCGCTTCTTCTTCTTTTTCAGGGCTGAGCCTTGGGCGGGTGGCTGGATCCTTGAATCCGCGGCCGGTTGTGTGCTGTACTTGGACTCGTAGCCATCGCCGAGCGGCTCTTTGTCCGGCAGTTTGAGCCTCAGCTCGCTGGTCTCGTTGGCTGTTCCGTTGTTGTTGTTGGCGATGGTGGGCGTGCCCGCCTCATGGGGACTCTTCTGAGTGTCAGCCATTATTTGTGCAGCAGTTCCTCACGATCTGTAGAGCATCACTGGGCAACCTGCAAAGAACAAAAACAAACTCCCGTAAATCTGCGAGGGACAGGCTATAAAATCCCCAGACGGGCGGCGGCGCTATCTCGGCAACGTGTGCTGGGCTCTAGGCCAAGTCCATTTGATATGATTGATTCACTTATCAATAATCGGGCAGGCCGCTCTCTCAGCGAAAACACAGAAAAACAGGTCAGAGAAACGCGCGCTGCGTTGGCGTTGGTGTTTGCCTTCTCGAATGATTGAAACTTTCCACTAAAAAGATCTGATTTCCCGTCCGTGCCAAGCGCGGGCCACGAAATCGCCAAGGTCAATGGGCAGGCAAAGTGGAAAAAACTTCAGATCACAAGGGAATTTCATTCAAGACAACCGAAATTGCGTGGTCGTTGGCGAGTTTCTCTTAAGGTCTTCGGTGTGTGGTTTTTTTTTTGGGAGAGGAAAACACGCCACATTTTTGATTTCGCGATTTCGTTGATAAGCGACGACGAGACGCAAATTTTGAGTCGATTTCCACCTTTAATCGAGTTTCACCCGCACCGAATTTATAAATATAAAAATCTAATTTTTCGGCTTGTTGTTTTTTTATCAATCACAGAGCGTCCGGCCGGCCGTCTCCGAGCGCGCGGAGTGGTAACTTGCCACTGACCGCCAGTCGAGCTTTAATGAATTTCAAGAGGCTGGCACCGCGCGAGCCGCTCACCGACTGTCCAACTGTCCGGCTGTCCAACTGCGCGCGTCAATTACATAAAACACGTTAGATGGTCGCGCCAAAGAAGTCAAAGTTATCGCGAGGCATTTGGAATTTGTATCGAATGTTTGTGGATTTCATCGTCGCTGAACTTTGCCTCTCCACCTTCATAAAAAAAAACAACAACAAAAACGTTCGCCCACTGACCATCCGATATCAACGAAACGATATTGTCGTTTGCCGACAATGAAAATATATAAAACCGATAAGACCACCTCACACCGTCCGGACCGTCCGTGGCCGGCGGGCCTTTCTATCAGCTGGCCGATCCGCTGATTTCACACTTTCTTCTGGGCGGCGTTGGCGGCATTGTAAAAATAAAAATACCCCACTCACACACACGCACACACACCGAGTTGGTCTCATTTTATGGCCTACAGGCAGCCAGCCAACTGGCCGGTGGAATTCTCTTGTAAACCAGCCGCACAGCCACCCACACACACACACACACTTCTGACCGAAAAACACGATCCACACAGAAATTATGTCACATATTGGGTAATACCGTGTTGGGGGGGGGAGGGGGAGGAAGTTTTGGTTCTATTCGGCGGACTCTGTTTGTTTTAATTGGAGCGCGTTATAAATGGAATATCAGTTGGGATCGTAACTCAATTTGTCCATTGTTTATCTTTGCTTATTAACCCCACAACGCACCCAGGCAGCTGCGAGTCGTGAGAGCAGTGAGAGAGAGGGAGAAGAAGAGAACAAAACCGACGGGGAAAAAGAGCGGAAGAGAGCGAAAGAGCAAAAGAGAATAAATTCAAGTTGACAAAAAGCTATAAACTTTTCTGTTGCTCTGAATAATTTTCATCAAAGAATAAAGAGAAATAAAATTAGAAAATTACTAAAATTAAAAATTAAATAGATCTAAAAAAAAATTATATGAGAGACTTAATGAAAAAAAAAAAACAAAATAAAACAACATATTGAAAATATTAAAAAAATATAAATTAAAAAAATATATAAAAAAAGCAAATTACCAAAAAAATAAAGGCAAATTAAAAAATAAAAAGTTACAAAAAAGAAAATTAAAAATAAATAAACAAAAAAAAAAAAACAACAACAAAATAAAAAAATTAATAAAGAAGAAATAAATAAAGAATAAATAAATAAAGAATAAATTAAAAAAATAAATAAAGAATAAAAAAAACTAAATCAAATAAATGAATTATATTAAATAGAATATTTTTTTTTTTGATTCATCGACAATAAAAAATAGAATTTAGCTAGTTTTTGGGAATATCATTTCTTTAGAGTAAATTAGCTTAAATATTTAATTCTATATTTTATCTCTTGTATAAACAAAAAATATTGAGATTTTTTAAGAAACAAGCGAATTCCTAATTTGTACTTTATTCTCTTTGGCTCCCCCGCCGTTTATGCTGGTCAGTAAAAGCGAACCGACTAAAGCCAACAACTCAAAATTGCGGGTTGTAAAAAAGCGGGAATAAAACTTTATAATGTCGGCTTTATTTTGATGCCACAGGCAGCCAAACAGCTGGCGAAAATATAAGCCCAGAGGAGCCCGGGAGACACTGCCGCCGGGCTAATGGCAGGCAATCAATGATTGATGGCTGACGGAACCTCCGCTATATGGATATATATAATTTCGTTTGTTGATTTGGACGGTGGGCAGGGGACGGCATGTGACTGCCACAATTAATGAAATCTAACGTAAACACAAATTCCGTGTAATCACGGAGATGGAGATTTGCCTGATCTGCTGCTCATCAGTGGGAGGACAGTGGGTGTGGGGGGAATCCTAGTGGACAAAAAACGCGCACGATTTTGTGTAATTCGGTTTGTATTAGTTTAATTCCACGACGGATGCTTTGAGATCGTTTTTTAATCGGAACGTTAGAGAGCGCGGTTGTTGTCAAGAACGACGAGGGCACAACAAACCAAACAAAAAAAAACTAAAAAAAAAAAATATATAAACGCACACAACAAATTGACAGCCCACGACGACTTTTCCGTTAGGTTCTCCAGCGTGAACTGAAACTGAAATTGTGCGGCGGCTTATGCCGCTCGATTTTGTGAACTGTATTTTCGTTGTTGTTATTGTTGTTGTTGTCTTTCAATATATTTCAGTATATTCCGGAACGGAACACGATAGGAACGTTTAGCGCGCGTCGTGTCGGATCGGCTCGGATCGGATCGGCGGAACGGAGAAGGCACCGCCAACCACAAATACAATCGATACGGGCTTTGGTGGTTCTTGTTGTTGTGCGTGTGTGTGTGTGTGTGTTATAAATATTTTCGCATGCGGTGACAAACGCTTACGACTGTCGGTATCTCTGTGTGTGTGTGCGTGTGTATTTTGTGGAGCTGTTGTTTGTGTTCGGCGGTTGTTGTTGTTTTTGGTAGCGCCGACCAAAGTTTTGATAAGAGTTCGAGTTCTTTATACAAAGCCCCAAATAGTACTTTGGTATTGGTAGCTTGCCATCGCTTCCCGTGATATTTCAAGTCCGAGGGGCAGATAATTATCGCCCACCCACCCACACACACACACACACAACCCACCCCAAGTGAAAGCAACACGTAATCCACAAGGAAACTCCGCGACGAAACATTTCCGCCCTGGAAGTATATTGAAATATTAACCGATGTCTCTCTCGATTCCCCCAAAAAATATGTGTCACCCTCCCCAAAAAAAGGAACCCCATTTCCCATTTTCAGAGTGTGGAAAAGTCAGCAGACCTGCAGTAGACGGCGACTGCCAAGGCAATGCAATTCATGGCCAATTAATGCCTCTCTAAATTTAACCAAGTTCATTGGAATTTAAATAAATTTAACGACAAAAACTGTATAAGCAGAGCAAATCTATATAACCGAAATATAGTCAAAATCGGTATTTAAAGATTGCAAAAACGGGTCGACTCGTTTAGGGAAAAGTAATTGGAAGAAATTTTAAAGGAAATCTCATAATTGCATTTGAATTCAAATAAATTAAGCGCCAAAAACTGTATAAGCAGAGCAAATCTATATAACCGAAATATAGTCAATATCGGTATTTAAAGATTGTAATAATAGGGCACCTTGTTTAAGGAAAGATATTGGAAGAAATTTTAGAGGAAATCGCAAAATAATTGCATTTGAATTCAAATAAATTAAGCGCTAAAAACTGTATAAACAGAGCAAATCTATATAGTGAAAATATAGTAGAAATCGGTATTTAAAGATTGTAAAATTGGGGCACCTTGTTTAGGGAAAAGTAATTGGAAGAAATTTTAGAGGAAATCTCATAATAATTGCATTTGAATTTAACTAAGTTAAACTTCAAGGAGTCCATAAATCATGCAAATCTATATAGTCGAAATATAGTCAAAGTCGTCATTTAAAGATTATAATAAAATATCTCCTCGTTTAGGGAAAGATAATAAAAAAAATCTTAAAAAGAATTTTAAAAAAATGAAACTTCAAGGAATCCATAAATCGTGCAAATTTATAAAGTCGAAATAGAGCCAAAAAGGGCTTTTTAAAAATTATTATAACAAGCCACCTCGTTTAGGGAAAGACATTAGAAGAAATCTTAGAAAGTCTGCCACAAATATTTTAGAAATCCTAGAAACCTGTTTGCCGTCAATAAATTAATAAACAAAAGGAAGTAAACTGAGATTGTTTAGCAAACAAAAAAAGTCGAAGAATTTAAAACCACATACTGTTCTTGAAGAATGAACATAAATAAACTTTCCGAATAAATAAATAACTTTAAGTTCAGGTATACAAATAAATTTATACTTACATATCTGCACTTCTGCATTTAGGCTTGAAAAAAAGCGCCCCAAAGAAATGAACAACCTTAAAAAAAGGATACAATAAAATGAATCAAACTATAAAGACACAAGGAATCTAACATATAAGGAATGTGATTATAATGTGATTAAACTAAACTGCCGATTTGTTTTTTTGGGAGCACCTTTTTTTCGGAACCCCTTTTGTTTCCGTTTTAAGTGAGCGGCAAACAATTCTACTCTCTCAATGCATAACGATGATTATTTGGTTGGGGGGAATTATCAGTTTCAAACGACGATCCTTGGCTTTAATCTAAAAATAACCGACCGGCTGGCCGGACAGACTTTGGAAATGAAGTATTCAAATTTATGTGAATATTCCCATAATTATTACGCTTTCTTTAAGTTTAATTTCAATTTACTTTCAAAGTTCATTTACTTTTGAGGGGGGAATCGTTTTCAGCTTGTTCTCCTTTTTGCCTCGAAAATTTACGGCCCTTTTATAATTCGGTTCATTTGTTGTGCACAATTAAAATTTGTGTATCTTTATAAGCCGAATTTATTTGCCCTGTTTTTTTTTCGTTTTTTTTTTTTGTTTTTTTGTTTTTTTGTTGCCCTGCGGCAGCTCAAAGTACAAAGTGGGTGTGTCGGCCGGCCACCAGATAAGACCGGAATGACTTGCCATATAAATTCGACCGCATTTTAATTGTTTTTTGTTTTTCCAACCTAAAAAAACCGTTACTACGTAGGCCGCGTCCAGTTCCAAGGGTCCAAAACCGCCCCACGCACCTGACACAAATCGAAACTTAATCTCGTAATTTGATCGATTAAGTGTCACTTGTCGCTGATAGACGATTACCAAAGTGTAATTTGGTGAATCTGCCACAGATCACTCATGGCGTTTTAACTGCCGACTTGACGTGTCTCCCCCTTCCACAAAATAATATCCAACATCGATTAGATTACCAAATATCAAAGAACTCCACCCAAGGCCGCTTTGTTAAGCGAAATTGTAAATGGCTGGGCAAAATGTAATTATGGAATCACAATCGGTATACTTTTCGGCGCCCCATGAATGTTTTATTTGGTTTGCCTGCTTTGGGGCAGCAGCTAAAAAGACTGCTGAGGAGCCACTTAAATTTATGAACAAATAAATAAATTTTAAACTTCAGTAGAAGGTTTTGGCAAAATGAGAAAATAATAAGAAATATAATTGCCCCATTTGTTTAATTATTTAAGCACAATTTTTGTGGCTTTTTAGACAAAAAGACGTATTAACTTTGGTTTGAATTTATAGCTCAACACAAAAAAAAGAATATAGTTTCTCTGATTTTTCTATATAAGTAGATGACTTTGGGGCAAATCTTCCCTAACAAAAATAAGTTCTCCTACTATTTTGGGGCTCAAATTCTACCAAGTTTTGTTTTTAAATTATAAGCGACTTAAAAGAATTGTATTTTAAGCCAAACCAAATATAAATGAAAATATTGCTTATAAAAGATCCGTATTTTGTTTTTAAGAGCAGAAAACTGCCTTTATAAAAATATCGAAAGTGGCTTATAAACTTCCTTTCTTATCAATTTAATTGGCACATTTTAACCAAAACAGAAAAGATTTAAATATTAAATGATTTTAACTTCAATGTGCTCCTAAAAACAATTCAACAAATTTCGCAATGCCAGATATAAATAAAATATAAAAATGACTCCCGATAGAATCTAAAGTTCACAAGAATACAGCCGCATCTGATCGTCAGTTAAGATTTGTTTCTATCTATTTTTATCACCGTCTGGTTGGAACCCTCCTGTCACCCATGTAACCAAAAAGCGACACATGTAACCGACAACAGGCAACAAAAAGATAACGAAAGGGAACGCCGATATTAAAAATGCAATAGAAGACAATGTAAAAAAAAAAACAGAGAATTGTTAAATTGCTGGGGGCTGCTATTGAGTAATCTGATTTGAGGGAGAAGATTCCCTCCCACTTTCAATGACCTCTCTGAGGCGGCTGCATAAGTGAGTCGAGTGATCTTGTCAATAGCGCTATTTCCGCATGACCCAGAGGAACCGCAATGAAAACTGATAAGCAAAACTTGCAAGCAGCAAATACAAAGCCACCGGACAGGCAGTCAGTCAGCTAGCAGCCCACACAATTTAATATAACAACAATAAATTAAAAAAACACAACTATAAAACTAAACTGAAAGTGGAAAACTTTATACCCTGAAGTTGGTAGGAAGTGTGAGATTTTATACCCTGAAGTTGGTGAGAAGTTTCTTTATGAAAAGAGTCATTTGAATTTTGCCTTCTGATCGTTTAAGAGATCTTGAAAGTGAACTTGGAATATTGAAAAATTATATTATGAAAGAGGAGATGGAGACCTTGTAAGCTTCTAGAGAACCTTCTCAATGATCTCATATTTAGATTGGAATATTTCAAAATTCTATTACAGAAAAGGAAACAGAGAATTTGGCAACTTTTGGAGAAAGTTTAGGAGACGACTCAAGGAACTGAGTTATTGACTTTAAGGAACCCGCATTTCGGCTTTAAATAAAAGACTTGGGATCTCATATAAGAATAAAGACTTGAATCCTCAAATAAGTCCATGAACACGGCAGTTTTAGAGATCACCAAAGAATCCCACAAAAAAAAAATCGTCAGGGTGTACAAAAGTCTGGGTGACAAAAGCGAACGACCAGTAACCAATTAATTTACATTTTGTCAGTTGAATTCTAATTTCCAGGCTCCCCCAGTTTGTTGATTCCGTTTGATCAGAATGAAAATCTTTGTTCCCAAAAACAACCAATAAAAAAAATAAAGATGCTAATTGACTTTCAACACTTACGAGCCCCGAAAAATCGGAGAGAATCCAAAAAACCTGTTCGGAATCACCAATTTATATTTTTTTTTTTTTCTTCTTTAAATGGAAAATTACGAGACGATTTACCGGCGTCACTTGAGTCAATGAATTTTTGAACGGGCTCTGCGGTTTGCGTATAAAGAAAGTTATCCGGCCGCCCCAAAGATTCTCGTTTTTATCGACTTTTACTTTTCTTATCTCGCGAGGTCGCTGACCTGTCTCCCCGGCCAACGGAAGTGTCCATTACCAAGATGAAGAAGGCTTAATATTTACCGTTAGCCAGGCGCTCTGATTGTTCTCTTACGTAATAATCATTGATGTGGAAATTACGTATGCGCCCCGCCGCCGTAATTGAATTGCTTCGATGCGTTGGCGAATTTGAAACAAACGAACTGTTGCTCAAAGTCCCCAACACCCCCAGCAGTCGCAGCTTGTTTGCATTTTTTGCGACACTTTTTTTTGCACTTGTCGGCCGGGTCGACTTTCCCCTGCCCTTCCCAGCGATTTATCGATTCTTTATCAAAGAACAACAAGGGGCGAAAGGAGCGTCGTCGCGTTCATTCAGTCGCGGTGCCAATTAGTCGACCCCGCGCCACCGCCACCATTGAGATCCGTTCTAACCACAAAACCACCCGCCCGCCGAAGAAGAAGGGGTGGCCGGCGGTCGGCAGCCAAGAGACACTCGTAGGCCAACAGACCGACCGACGGACATTGAAATATATCATCGTCATGAATAAAACACGCACCCACCAACCACCAGAGCCCGCTAACTCGGCCAGCTGACTTGCCCGAGGTGGCGAAGGCGTTGGCGTTCACGGTGAGTGGGGCGGCCGGGGCGTGGCGGTAATTTGGCCGTCGAACGTTTGGCGTTTTCAATTTCAATGTTACTTCTCCCCCCGCACACACACAGACAGAGAGACTGCCTTCGAAATGTCACACATTGCGTATGCCGACGATTGCCGCAAAAATTGCCGGCTCACCGCGAGGGCTGAATAAAAACTAAGTGACCAAGAGATTAAGAATAAATTAAAGAAACCAAGGCTGCAAGTCAGATTGGCAAATAAACAAAAATAACTTTGCCTTAGGATCCCAGAATTCCTTCAATTCAAACTGTTTTTGTTTCCCTCACTCACTCAAGTCACCTGAATTTGATTTCCAAAGCCCTTTCGAATTTTTTGGACCCTATAAAAGAAATATATTTTATACCAATGGTCCCAGAATTCTTTCTTCTTTCCAGTTCCTAACTACTTTTATATAAGAATCGCAGAAGCTTCCATTTAACCTAACCAAACTTATCGTAACATTTGCCCTTTTTTTCCGACCTTTATTCCCAAAATATCTCTATAAATTTTTGGTATTCCCGGCCCCCCAAAAATCACCGTTAAGGTAAATTAATTTCTAGCCTTTATACCCAAAATATCTCTTAAAATTTCCAGGTATTCTCGGTCCACCAAAAATCACCATTTAGGCTCATTAATTTCGAGCCACTCCACGCTGACAAATCGTTTGGGAAACAAGCCGAAGAGCATTAGAAAATCAACTGAAAATTGTATGATCCCATCAACAAACGTTTTAATGTGAGCAACACGTGCAGGACTTTTAAGGATTAACAGCAACGAATATCGCACGCTCTTTGTACAAGCTAAAAAGCCATTAGGAAATTTGCTGTCCAAAAGTTGATTGGCAATGCAATAAAATTGGAATTTTTTTTTGCGACATTGAAATCGAAATGCCAACGGTTTTATGGTCCGGAGACAGGTTATTAAAGGTCCATTAAGGCATTTCGGGAATATTGAAATAATAAATTTAAGTGCTTTTTAAAAACTGACACAATGTCAATGCCACGACAGCAGAGTATTCAAAAGCCGGCGGGGCAAGAGTCTTGAGCCTGGACAGCTGATCGTCTAATCCTCGCAGACAAGCACACGACATCTGGCAACGCCAACAAGCGACCTCTCTTTCGCTCTAAGAGGCAGAGTTTTCCAAATGCAACAAAGACGAAGAGCCAACAAAGAACAACGCGTAGAAGAAATCGCAATTAGGCGGACCAACGGACAGCAACACAAAGCGACAACAGAGTTGCCCTGGCAGCTCGCTGGCTCTTATTGTTCTTCGAGAAGGGAAGGCAGACGGACGAGCGACAGACGATGACAGCGTGAGGGAGAGGATCTGGCCGTCGTCTACCTGTTTGTTTGGCAGCGCGGCCAACGCTGTGTCACGATCACGATCACGGCGACTCACGACCATCACTAGAGAGTCCCCCCCCAAAAGTGCTTACAGCGGCGGCGCAGCCAACGGCGGCAGCGAACTGAACAGCGGCAGCGGACGGCCAGCCAAATCCAAAGTCAGTATCGATTGAACAGTCGCGCGTAGCTCATCGAACTGGGCGGACACACATACACACACCCGCACACACTCACACACACACTCGGCCAGCCGTTCAAAAAAACAGAGAGGAGTCAGCCCGTCGTCCCCTTCTCCTCTTCACGCACGGAGAGCAACAAACAAACGTTAAGAATAAAAAACAAAACACTTGAAATACAAAAAACCCAACAGGCCGGGAAGAAAGAGAGCGCGAGAGAGAGAGAGAGGGCGGCAGAAAGAGAGCAGAAATGAGCGTTTTTGGCGAGAACCAGCCAGGCAGTCAGCCAGCAGCAGTCGGTTAAAACAGCTGGAGAAAAATTACAAATTGAAAGGAAAAAAGAAAACAATAACAAAATTTGGTATATTAAAAAATTTACTACGCGACCGACGACGGCCCACGATGCACAGGCAGCGGAACAACTCGAAGAACTCTGCGGAAAAAAACACAAAGATTTTCTTCAATTCGATTCCTCGGCCTCTGTGAAATTCACAATTCTGGCAGCAAGTCTGCCCAAGTGACGTTTGCGAAAGCCAAGCGAAGTGATTTTTTTTGCATATTTTTTTACTGTTGTTGGTCTGATAAAAATAAAGTACAAAATGCAAACAAAGAGAACGACAGCAAAGTGATA
The DNA here is from genome assembly GCA_037075105.1 of Lissocephala sabroskyi. Classification (NCBI taxonomy): domain Eukaryota; kingdom Metazoa; phylum Arthropoda; class Insecta; order Diptera; family Drosophilidae; genus Lissocephala; species Lissocephala sabroskyi. The sequence continues at coordinate 14,686 of JBAMCP010001025.1, forward strand.
AATTAAAAAAACAAAACATACAACAAAAAAATAAATAAATCGAAATCACAGCTCAAATTGCGAGAGATCCCGCGGGTTCACCAAAAAAACATACAAAAGAAATAAAAAAAAGAGAACGAGAGCGAGAAGAGGCAGAAAGAAATTGTTGCTAATCGGAACTGGCGAGGCACAAACAACAGTTAGGAAACTTTAGACTTGCAGCTGCGGGCGAAAAATAAAACAAAAACAAAAAAAAAACACCGGAAGTGCAGTGCTTAAAAAAACGCCAGCGTAATTACAAAATAATAAAAATTTTCCCATACACGTGACACTCGCAGAGAGACAAAGAATAAATCCGAAAAGAACGATATAAATTAAAACAAATCGCGTTCCATAAAAGTTCAAAGCGAAAGCAAAAGAATCGCAGGCAAAACAACACAAAAAAATCAAAACAAATAAGCGAGAATTATATTTCCATATACCTCGCCGCATATATAGAACCCCGACGACAAAGAGACCAACCTGACTAAGCAGAAACACCTCAAAAGAACAAAAAGAAGGCAGGCCGCGAGGGGGCAGAGGAAAAATCATTTCATTTTCACCCACCGCCGCGCAACAGGAAAATGACAACGAAACCACCAAAAAAAGTCGCCCCAGACGGCGGATGGGGTTGGGTTGCATGCTTCGGCGTCAGCCTGGTCAATGTAAGTTAATTAAATTGATAGAAACCCATCATAAATTCTAGCTAGCGTTTCTGTCAGTTCTTTTAATATTTATATACGTATATATATATATTTTTTAATGGGCTCCATGCGAATTTCTGCCCGGGTATTTCAGAGATATAGGCCTGTTCTCTATGCCCCCATATATTTCCATTATAAATAGACAAACCGAGATATGCGTAGTTTTGTGTTCTTGAGGAGGCGATTAGAGACCAAATGCCAGACACTGTTCCCCGAATTCCTCTCAGTCTGTCTGGCTGTCTGTCTTAATGACAGATCCCTCGGGTCTGGGCTAATGCGGGCGAGGCACAGGAAACCCGTATTATTCAATTATTACAGTTCATCATGCCATCCATCAATCCAGCAACAATTTGCTTTATCTCCAGTCGATTTCCCAGTTCTCCTCAGGTCAAAACAAGCAACCCGAAATATCCTCCCCGTCGAGACAACCCTAATGGCTGGACTACCTGTTCTACCTGCAGTCCTCCCGTCACTTGCAATAAGAATCCCAACCTTAGACAATTCCCAACAATTTCAAACAAAAGATACAAAAGAGCTGGCACGGCCGGGGGACCCACACCAGTCGATTCGCTGGTTCTGACTGTGGTGCGAAATCTGTGCACGCATCGAACGCGTGATCTCGAAATGCGTTTCAATTTCTGCCCCCTGCCGGCTGTTCGGCAACAAAAAACGCGGCATTTATTTTTTGTTGTGCGGCGATTAACCGCATTTGGAAAGCCAAGTGTAGAAAGCTTGTCATATCAGTCGCTAGACCGACTGACTGACGTTTTAATTCCCAAAAGTCTTAAAATGTTCACGGAACAAAAAAATTGAGCAACCCACAAAGCACCGACCAATCAATCGATCGTTTGGCTTATGCACAAATATCAAGTGAAGTCTGAAAAATCAACACAATGTCCCGATTGGTTGTAGGCTTCCTAAGAAATGACTCAGTCAGGGTAGGAAAATCCCAGCCCAACAAAGTTTTCTTTTCATGATCTGATTTAATTCTTTGCAGCCTCAGAAATTGAGAATACAAAAAAAAAACTCCAAGAAAAGTTTATAGTTCTCTAATCTGTGGGGTCGGGACTTTTTCATTTTTTTTTCTTGGATCTTTCGAAAGCGTTGGAAGGTTTTTAAAAGGTTTAAAATTCTGGCAAGTTTACTTATCCCAAACAGATAATTTTTACCAGTTACCCAAATTGAAGTGATTGTAGTAATTAAAAGATCCCTCAAGCTGTGATTGAAAACCCTTCAAATTCAGATTTTAAATCGATAAAAAAAAAGTATGCCCCAGTCAATTTACATGAAAATAACTCTTTCAACAATTGCTAATTTTGGCAAACTAAAAAGCGCTTATTTAAATTAATTTAATATATTTCATAGTGACTTTTTCATATAAGCCAAATAGGTCCAGAGTTAGGAATGGTTAATGATGAAACCAGTCGATGATTGGGAACATCGCATAGAAAAACTAACCAAGGAATACGAGATCTTAAAGATAAGTCGTATCCCATGCTCAGATTTCCATGAAAAGCTCCTTTAAAAAAAATCTCAAATTCAAGAATCCGAGTATAAAAAATTGTTTTTTTGCACTCATTCTCATTTTAAAGAAACCTCACTATTCTATCACTTTCTGTGAGAGCTGCCTGACATCCCAAATTTATAGAAACAGAACCCAAAGACCCCACCCATCTCAGATCTTATTTTTGCTCTCTTTAGCCGATGATTGGGAACAACTCATAGAACACACTAACAAAGGAAAACGAGATCTTAAAGATAAATCGTTTTTCTAAATAAGCCTCACCATGAAAAGCTCCATTTAAAGGAATTTTTGGTATTTAAGTCACACACGCAAGGATCCAGAACTTTAACACATTCACACTGCACAACACACTGCAATCTTTATACTTTTAAATGAACCAGGATAATCATTCACTTTCTTTTAGAGCCGCCAATTCTTGTCGATGATTAGGAACACCGCAGAGACAAGCTAACCCTAGACGACATTTGAGAGATAAATCAATATGTCCAGGATTAATTTGTCCATGCAAAGCTCCCTTTAATTTGATATTAACGGACTTCTTTTTTTAATATAAGCACTAAAGTTTTTGATTAAGGATTACAACACAAATCCATATGCCGATGATTGGGAACATCGCATAGAAAAAAACTAATCGTGGGAATCGACAATTCAAAGATAAATCGCTTCCCGAGTTTAATCTCTCCAAGCAAAGCCCGATTGATCACTAATTTTGCACTTGTTCCTTAACTAAAGGGATCATAGTATTCAAAGCGTCTTCAGATTGCAATCTGTTGTTAGAGGAACCTCGACTATAAGCAATCACCAATCTTTAATGCACACCAGAGTATCCTTCCAAATCGTTTAATTTTTTTCCCACTCTAAAGAGATTCTTTATATATCGTGCACGTTAAAAACAAATACTAGAATTCGTCCCTAAATTGTTCCGAGCATATTTCCCTTTCCCTAAGAAATGTCGGATCATCAAGAGGAAACTTCTACAGGCATTATAATGACCCAAAAATACTGTTTAGCCGATTTAAACTAAATTGAAAGCATTGCTAGATATTTGTCCTATAATGTCTCCGTAAACTTAATCTAATAATCACCGTAAGGAATCTTTAGCCCAAGTTTGGTTCCTCTAGCTTCAATAGTCCCGAAGATCTGGGACGGACGGATGGACATAGCTATATTGATTACTCTCGTCACATTAACCATTTTCGGGGTAATTTTGGATGTCTACCTACAAACATTTGTACCCTTTTACAAAGAGGAATACAGATAATAAACAGCAACAGCAGAAAGATCTTTCCCTTTTCGACAAGACCATAAACATTTTTTGTGTAACATTTGTAAAAGAAAAGTACCCAACCGAGCGCCCATATATTTCAAATACCCAAAGAAAGTCAAATATCTAAGATCCCAAGTTCATTACAAACAAACAAATCGAAAATCCCACCAAATCATAGAAAATTTGACACCTAAAACTTCTACTCCAGTCAATTTACAAGAAAATAATCACAATTTTTATTGTTTTATGTTGTAAATTGATCTTCAAGGATGTCACAACAAAATACCCACTGTCAATAATCGGACATGGTGATATAGTCGATGATTGGGAACTCCGAAAAGTCAATTTCACCTGAGACTTGGAAATTTCAAAGACAATTCGCAAGTCTGGGAAGAATTTGTCCCTGCAAGGCCAAATTCTCAAAGGGATCCCAAAGACCCCACCCGTCCCATCTTATCTTTCTTTTTTGCGGTCGATGTTTGGAAACTCCGCATAGACAAGGACATCCCAACCTTCGACATTTCAAAGATAAATCGACAAGTTTGAGATGAATTTGTCCATGCAAGGCTCCGTTTAAAGGAATTTTACACTTTTTTATATTTTTCTTGGTAGAGCGCCAAAATAATTTATACCTCCAAATAAATTCAAATATCTGATCTGCCAAATTCCCAAAGGGCTTCCAAAGACCCCACCCGTCCCGTCCCATCTTATCTTTGTTTTCAACGGTCGATGATTGGGAACTCCGCATAGACAAGGACATCCCAACCTTCGACATTTCAAAGATAAGTCGACAAGCTTGAGATGCGTTGGTCCATGCAAGACTCCGTTTAAAACTTCCGTCCAAAACTTTTATATTTTTTAATGTAGTTTTTTAAAGGAACCACGACATTTATTTCCATTCCTTGAACAGCGCCAAAATAATGAATACACCCAAATAAAATCAAATATTCGATTTCCAAATTCTTCTAAAGCCAAATTCAAAGACCCCAGTTATCCCTGATCTTATCTTTGTTTTCAACGGTCGATGATTGAGAACACCGCATAGATAAATTCATCAAAGACTTCGACATTTAAAAGATAAGTCGAGAAAGCCTATGATGAGCTTGTCTATGGAAGGCTCCATTAAGAAGGATTCGGATTATTCATTCACATTTTCATATAAAGCACCAATATACTAAATGTCTTTGTCTTTTTTTTTTACGGTCGATGATTGGGAACTCCGCATAGACCTGCTAATCAAGGAATACGACATTTCAAAGATAAATCGTTTTCCAAGACTAGTCGGTCTATGCAAAGCTCTTTTGGGGTATATAAGCACTGAACGACATTAAAAATATAAATCGTTTCTTACATTTGATATTTTAGTCACACACGCGATGATCCAAAGTTTTGCACTTATTTTAAAGGAACCACGATCAGTCAGAATCAGTCACTTTCGATTAGAGCCAAAAAATAATAAATACTCCTAAAGAAACTCAAATTTCTGGGATCCCAAAGTTATTAAAAACTAAAAATAAAGACCCCGCAAAATTATAAAACTTTTGCCTCACAAAATCTTCCCCTCATTTAATTTATGCGCCTTTATCTGGATTCTTTGTTGTTCTTTAAAACCTTTTTTTTGGATTTACATATAAGCCCTGAAATTTGTGACTGAAAAAGATATTCATATGCCGATAATTTGGAACACCGCAAGCCAAATCAATCATCGAAAACGGTATTTAATATATAAACCGTTTCCATGCAAGGCTCCATTTAAGGGTATTAAATTACATGCGAAGATCCATAATTTTTGGAATCACTTTTTTACGCATTTTTATTTTAAAAGAACCATAATATTCATTCAATTTTGGGAAGTGGAACCCCAAACTTTCAAGCCTCTAGAGGTTCACTAGGGACCTTGAATGTCCCAGCCAGGTGAGCAATTAATTTTAACACTAAAGAAACCACAAGAAACCCTCACTAAATTATCCAAAAATATCCCTGTTTTCCCAACAAGCGTCGAATGATTACGTAAAGGAAAGTTAACCACTACAGGGGTTTACCAATAGAATATCCAAGTTCCCATGGGCTTTACCATATTCCCATCCCTTTGGTTTAAGAAAAATTTATAATGAATTCTTAGACATTTGTCCATAGAATATAGAAAAAGATCACATGCGATCCGAACTTGTGGCCACGTTCAATTTCCTGATTGCTGATTGTGAAAATTACACAATAAAATAGAAAATTAAAGTCATCCCATTTCGAGTCCCAAGTAGTTAGATATTTTTTTAATTTTTTTAAACTTTGAAAAAAGTCTGCCCATTTAAATGAGCCGTGACCGCCAGAAGTGAAATTGAATATGCTAATTTGGTCTTGGGTCTGTCACTCGACTAGAAATGCTTTAATTGAATGCGTTGATAAAAATCCACAAGACGGCAGCGACAACGACTCGAAAAGTAATTAAATATGTTTTGGTCTTAAAAGGGGGAAATGGAAAAGCTTCGAGAATTCGTCTTGGGAGACCCACAAAAACACACACACGACCCACAGATATTTGCGCAACGAGTCGTGTGTATTTTGCGTTATATTATATCTAAATATATATATAAAATCTGAACGCAAAAGCGCAACAAGTAATTGCATTCGACATTGAGAGAAACCATCGAGAAATAAACAAAAAAAAAATTCTATTGTACAAAACGAAAAACACAAGCAATTCAGAAATTTATTGCAGTTGACTAGAACTTTGAAATATAACGAAATTTAACGGCGTGGAGAGAATGCAACGAGCCTTTTAATATTCTCGCTGCACGCCGAAGGCCGCAAGTGTCAATTCAAAGTTAAGGTTTTTTTCCCCCGATCACGTCTAATTATTTTCAAACCGCAAAACAGCTGATTTCCCCGCCAACTTCTCGATTTTAAAGCTACAGCTTTGATATAAGTTCAATTGACATAGATATACCGAAAATCGGTGTGGCCCAAACACCCGAATATCATTTTCTAATCAAAGAAATTGCTTGTTATCGGTTGGCACACCTTTAATCGCTTTTAAATCATTTACGAGGCAAATTAACACTTGAACCTTAACTCTTATTATTGAACATAACACACTCAACGGGCCCAATAACAGGAACATATACAAATCGATATCTGATTGCGAGTGAGTGTACGTCCCCCGGTAAATAAAAATCGCGAGCAGCAATAATAAATTACAAAGCGGTGAGGCAAAATTTCAAACTTAACAAAAAAAAAGAAAGCAAACAGAAACACAACAAATTTAGGAGGGATTCCGAAGTAAATTCAAGAGACTTGAAGTCTGTTTAGGAAAAAAAATCTAAAGTTCTCACTGATCATATTTTAATTTACTTAATCTTCATAATGAATTTAAAAATTAAAGCTCCGTTGTTTCGAGTCACGCATTCGCAGTTGGGAAATGAACGTTATTTTTGGGAAGGAATTTAAAATATGTAAATTAGTGAACTCTATTTCCACCCAATAGATCAAGGCTTAAAGAATTATTTAAGCCTATGAAAAGTTGAGTCGGTTTGGTTGGTTTACCTACAAATTCACATAAAGCCGAATATATTTGAGCCTGTTGAACGTATCGAAAGAATCATTTCCCACTGGTTCTAAAGATCGTGGTTAGGATCCCACTTACATAAGAAGGTCTTTGAAAGATATGAAACATTTTTAAAGACCATATAAATTGACTACACACAGTATCCAATACTGAGAAATTCGCCCTCTAAGTTCTTTCCGCCAGCCGAGATGGTTTGATTATATTCACTAACAAAAGGTTTGATGGATCGTCGTGGGAGCATAAGCGGTTCAAATTAGCAAATCTTTAAAAGACTTGAGAGCCCCAAAAACGAAATCCTGCAAGCTCCCCTACTGCTTATTTTTGACAGACAAAGTAAAGATTTAAAAGAGATAGAAAACTTCACCTTCACCTAGAAACCCATAAAGCGGTATCTAAAATAGATTTTAAACATTTCATGTCCTAAAATTCATAGTTAAAAAGTATTTATAGTTAAATCCAAAGTTATATTCTGCCTATAAAATTCTTCTTTTCTCCAACTCGGGCAGTAGGAAACTTTATCTAGAATAATCAAATAAGCCGACTTGTTATTACAAACGAGAGTGCTAAAAACCCCATTTTTAGGAATGTTTGTGTATGAAATTGAATTTGATGCTAATTCCGAATGCACGCGCCAGACAGTTTGGCGTTCATTAAACTTTAATACAAAAAAATATAAAAATAAATGCCAACAAGTTAAGAGAACAGAGAACTCGACCGACAACCAGCCTTATAGCATATACATTCCCAATTTGTTCATGAACTCCTTTAATGTTCAAAGCCGTCAATGTCAAGAGGAAGTCGATAAAGAAAGTCACGTGACTCGTTTAAGTCGCCTCGTCTTCAACTGCATTTGATGATGCGTTGTGTTGTTTGGGGAGCACTCGAGTTTGAAGATCAGTCACATGATTCTCTCAATTGAAATCCCGAGTTCAGTTTTACTTCTTGCGAGGAAGCTGACACATGCGGATCACGAGTGGGCCACATGACGGCTGATTTCAATTGAAATGTTTGGGGTCATCAATCCCATGCAACCAGCCGACCGTCCGTCCATCATGCCCTGGATATGTGAGCAGAGTCTCCTCCGATGTACTTCACAATTAATTGTTTCAATTGCCGCATACGAAATTCAATTCAAATTGATTTACTGCCGATCAGCAGCAGCTAAAACGCTTTTCGTTTCCAGTTAAACACAAAACGCATTTCATTTACAATAACCGCCACTATATGCATTTTTATGGCGATAACAAACGAGGCGACTGTTGGGGGAAAATTATAATATCATCGCCCCACTGACTCATTGAAGAGACGATAGTAGAAAACGACCGGACAGAGTTTTTAGATCCTTCTCAGAAATCCTCGTTAAATTGTTAATATAAAAAATCAACAGTTGGGAAATGCTTGGCGGGCTTTATAAAAATACAAAGCTAAACAAATTTAGAGAAATGGAGCGTATGAGTTTGGCGTTTGCCACGTTTTGCGATGTTTGCATTTGGCTGTTTTTCGTTAAAATTGTCGAAAAATTTCAAATCTATTGGCCAATAAAGACGAACAAATACACACGAGCGCGTAAATCAAATAAACGTTTACAATTCGAGAATTGCCAAAGGCAAATATTTTTACGACAACATTGATTGCTCACGTGCCAAAATCAAAGTTCGCCTCCAACAACAAAACACGGAAAATCTCACTTATCTTTGCCCGGCCACCTACGTAATTCGGTCGCAAACTCTTTCGAAAATTTAATTACGGCTAGTGTTAATTTCTTTATGGATTCTTTTGAGATAGCGAAAACGATAAATGCAACAGAGTTTCGGATTTTCCCCCGAAGCCTTATCTCCCCTGTTTGGTAAGGTGGGTGGGTCTCGCCAGAAGCCAATTCAAATCCTCCAGCCAAGCAACGCAAACTCAAAAGTTCCCTTTTCTGGGAATGATACGATTCCAAAATATATACGAAGCGTATGGATTTCGTCATCAAGAGCCATAAAAAGCCACCACAACCCTCTTGGATACAAAGCTCATTCGGTGGAAAAATCAAAGACTGATCGTTGATAAGCCCCGAAAAATAAATAAGAAACTAGAACAAAGCGATTGCTGGCCTGCTTATCTCGAGACCAAAGGATGTTTTATATGTCCATCTAAAAATACAACTCCCGGCTCCCCCGGCAACACAACCGGCGCAGCTGATTGCGCGTGCGTCGCGTGCTCAGCTCAACTACAAAATTCTAGTTAGTTTTTGCGCTGCTCTCATAATTCAATTATCAAACAATTAATGTTTTCAACGAGCTTGCGAGAAAATACACACTCTTCCAATCAGCGGGCGACAACACTCCACAAGATCATAAAAATATAACACCCAACACCCCCCGCCCCGGTTAATTATCGAAAAGAGCCAACGACAATGCGAAAAATAACGTGATTAGGCACTTCAGGTGCGATTTTGATTATATAAAACAAAAGGACCCACACGAACCGCTTTAAATATCAACACCGCAATCAGAAGCTATGAGATTTAAAAACCAACAAGCAATCAAGTTGGCAACCGCACAGCTTAAAGGCTCGCCACCGGTAGTTCCCCCAAAAGGGCCGACAATGGGACTCGATAAGCACTTCGTCAGAGCTGAGGCTCTAAGAATCGGAACTTACTATCCCTAAGGGGTGTGAATGGAACCCCCGGGATTGTTACTTAAGAACCATACAAGTTCTGTGACTGCGAAAGATCTAAACGAATTTGGAATTACTTAAAGAAATAAGGCTTTGAGAGCCTAGAAGAGTTAAGGGAATTCTTCCAAGCAGAACGAACCTAATAAATTGCATTGAATAATCTTTATATAGAGCAGAAAGCCTTTGATTGCAATTTAAAATATCACTTAGCCAATCTTTTCATCATAGAAACCAAGAAGAGTCTATCAGAGGAGATTTTAAGAGAAAAGGTTTAGGGATTCTAAGACAAAGGCTTAAGGAATTCTTCCAACTAATTGCATTTAAAAACCTTTATATAGAGCAGCAGAAGGATGGGAACGTAAGATCACGAAGATGAAGAGCCCCCGAGGTGGATATTTAAGAACCTGATTAATAAATTCTTCTTAGTCCTTCAATTTGAGGTTTTAAGATCTACAAAAACCCAGGATTATTTTTATACCAGATCCAAACAGTTGTTGAGATCTTAAGAAGTCTTTGAGAGTCTCTAATTACAATTTAAAATGTTGGATCCAAGGCATTAATCGTAGGAACTGAAGGGAGTTCATTAGAGTTTAATACGGTCTATTAAACAAGGTGAAAGATATTTTCCAAGTCAAAATTGAGACACCTGCCATTAAAAAACCTTAGGAGACAAAGAGAATTGGGAGTTGTTTCAGCCTCTTTAGCAATCATATAATCGGTAGGCTTAAAACCTCTCAAAAAATATTATTATGTAATATTCGGATTACATAAGCGAAATCAGTTTGCAATCAATCGACTTCTGTTTCCTATCGACTCCCCTGTGTTCCCTGTAATGTCTTCAAGGGCAGTTTTAATAGCCCGGCTAATGATAATGACCGAACGTCACCCAACTAATCACAAACCATTACCACCACGGAGCATGCGAATGAAACGTGCTCAAAGTTGTCATTGCCTGGCGGTTAGAGAATCTATAGAACTATTGGTCGGTAGGCCGGCGGACAAAACGTAACGAAATATAAAATAAAATAAAAGAGTAGAAAGGCAGACAGCCGGGCAGGCCACTTACCCGCAATTCAATAAACGCTGATAACCGCGAGCCGATGACGAGTTTGGCGAATTGTTTGCGATGATTCCTTGATGTTTGTGGGGGCGGCGGGCGGGGCGGCGTTTATGTTGTTTAGCCGATAAATCACGCGGTCGGCGAGCGGTTTCTGGGCGCACGTCAGCCCAGATTAGCCCCACCAATTGGGCAATATAAACAGCCAAATTGTTATTATGCCGCCAAATGATTTATGAATTCTATCGTTGCCGTCGCCCCGTTGTCCCTGTAAATTGTAATATTCATTAATGAATTCAATCAAACGAAGGAAATGCTCACGCGTCCGGACATTCAAATCATAAAATAGAAATGATTACAAGAAGCTCTTGAAAGCTCTTCAACCGTCCAATTGATTGATGTATGGAAAATAACGCCGGCAGGTGCGGCAAAATTATCAAAATTTCCGTTGTTCTCATCACGTATTTTGTTCTTTATCTACTTCCAGTTGGCCACACGCTCCATTGAGCCATCGTTTGGCCTGCTCTTTGGTGACACTTTAAAGGATCTCGACGTGGGCACCACGGGAGCTGCCATCATCATCAGTGCCCTCGATGTCTGCATGAACTTCTCGGGCCTGTTTGTGGGTCCTCTGCTCAAGGAGTTCTCGTACCGCAAAGTGGCCATAGCCGGGTCCCTGCTATGCGGTTTGGGTTTGGCGTTGACGTCGCCAGCGGCCAGCATGGCCCACATTCTGGGCACCTACAGTGTGATAAACGGCATCGGGGTCGGCCTGTCGACGTCGGCCGCGTTTGTGGCTCTCAATCATTACTTCAAGCATAAACGCGGCCAGGCTGTGGGCCTGTCAATGGCCGGCACGGCCATGGGCATGCTGATAATGCCGCAATTGGTGAGAATTCTGCTCGAGGCGTATGGCTTTCGCGGAGCTGTGCTCCTGCTGGCGGGCGTTGCTATGAATGCCACAGTTGGGGCCGTTTTGCTGCAGCCGGTCAAATGGCACATGAAGACGGTGATTGAGGACGAGGAAATGATTTGTATATCGGCTCTGCCGACGCCTCAGCCTCAGCTGACCATGAGCACGGCAGCGCCTGAGTTTAAGGTGATCAAAGAGGACGGGGCCGAGGAGGATGCCTTGCCCGAGATGAACACGCTGCTGTTCAACAAGCACCATCACCAATACCAGCAGCAGCAACAGCAGCAGTACATGAGGAAAAACTACTCGGAAATGGCCATGAATACAATGAACGGATCCCGTTTGGGTTTGCCCAAGCGTCCGACATTTCCACGGATCATGTCGCTGGCGGGCGTTCAGTCGGCCCATCCCGGCGATGCCAGCAGTGGCGGTTATCCCTCGCAGGCTGAGATCAATGCCAATCAGTTGCGGTATCGCAAGCACTCAGTCACCTCGAATCTTTCCTACATGGATTTCACCGGCTCCATATTGCAAGTCCATCTCAATACTGGTGACGATGAATTCGAGCAGAACGATCGCGAGTTGAGGCGAGTGGGCACGGCCACGGGCAGTATGCTGGGCGGACATCGTGATTCGTTCATTAAAATGAAGCCCACGGAGCTGGACAAGCAGTCCGAGGCGCTGGCAGTGGCCAGTGCCCCGAGCGGCGGCTCTGATCATGATGGCCAGAAAAAGAAGCCGAGTTTCTTTCGACGGTTTGCCGATCTCCTCGATGTGGACATGCTGAAGGACAAGATGTTTCTCAATCTGCTGTTCGGTCTCTCAATTTTCTATGTGGCCGAAATGAACTTTAAAATGGTCACTCCCTTCTTCTTTGCCAATCTGGGCTATGACAAAAAGGACGTGGCCTTTTGCCTCTCCATAACGGCCATCACCGACATAGCCGCCCGGATTGTGCTGCCGCCGATTTTCGACCGAACGACCATCAAGAAACGCACCATTTTCCTGGTCTCCATCATTTTCGTGGCCATCACGCGGTCCAGTAAGTTGGCTTAGTTCTAAACTAACCAGAATTCTTATTAATTCTTTTTGTACTCTAGTTATGGCCGAGCAAACAGGTTGGACCCAGCTGATGGTTTGGCTGTCCATTTGCGGCTTCTTCCGCGGCTCTGCTCTGAGCAATTTCACGCTGACCGTCTCGGAATACTGCTCCCTGGAGAAGCTGCCCTCTGCCTTCGGCTGGCATCTGGTGGGCAAGGCTTTGTTTGTTATCATTTTCGGGCCTTTGATTGGTGAGTGGCCCCAGGAAAAAACCTGCAAAAGAATCCTAAATTAAAATCTTTTTTTTTGCAGGTTTAATTCGCGATGTTACCGACAGTTACCCGATTTGCATACACACGCAAAGCCTGTGCATTCTGCTGTGTGCCGTGGCCTGGGGGCTGGAGTATCTCGTCGAGTTTACCCAGCAGCGGCGCCGCACCAGGGACTCGGCGCAGGTCCCTACAACTCCACAGGACACCAATTTGAAGCTGTAATTGGGAAGAGCAAACAGAAAATAGGCACTCAATCGTTCAGAAGTTGTGGGGTTGCTAATCAACACCCTTTACATAATTAATATACATAACCAACTGTATTAAAAGAAAAACTCAATTTAGTTAATTTTGTTCGTTCGAAAAACTCCTTAGATTTCTTCTTTGAGAACTCCAACAAACCATACAAAATAAATACATATATGTTTTTTTTTCTTTTTTTTTCTCTTTGCCTAATAGTGAACTTGTATGTGATAGTTCAAAGATAGCTGAGTAAGCCTAACTATAGAGAACTAAGAAACTATGCATATTTCGACTCGGCGGTTTTGTATTTTAATTGAAGAGGAAACTAAGATCACAAAAACAATCGGCTTTAAATTTAAACTACTTTATAGAAGCAACAAGGAAATTGATACTCGATCAAATGAAATTGAAAGATTTATTTCTAAACCGGTGCATAAAATTCAACCGTGTGCCAAACTTGTCCACATCCCCACCCAAAAATAACTCGATTGTCCTGGTGTCAATTTTCTTAAAGTGATTATAGAACAAAGAGAGTTTCGAGAAGTCCCAACTCATTTTACTTGCGGGGCAACTAATTTTTTTTTTTATGCATTAAGAGTACAATAAATGACATTACCAAAAAGCAATAAATATTGCTTATCATGGGAACATAAAAGTCCCTCAAACTAATTGCCTAGACTTAAGATTGTTTTAAAAAAAAATCAAAGAAGAAACATCAAACGTTAAATTTCAATCGGCTTTGTACTTAAAAATTTTAGAAAATAAACAAAAACAGCAGAAACTTCCTCCTACTGAATTGTACATGTTTGACGATAAACCGAGGACATTATATATTTTATACATTAATAAACTAAGAAATATAAATAAAAAAAAAAACAAAAAAAAACCTTTTCCAACTTTAAGTGGGGATTTTCAGCAAATAAGTGGGAAATATATTAAAAAATGGATAAAGACTTTAAAATCCGATCGAAAGCGATTGTTAGATTGTTCCTAAAGGTCTTTATAAAAATCCCAGACGAATATAAAATATTTATAATAATAATTATAATATTTATAAAATATTTTCCCCTTAAAGACCCTCACAAAAAAAATAGTGAATACACCCAATAAAAAAATGGAATAGCTGACATCTCAATTTCATTAGAGAAAAAAAATAAAGACTCCACGAAATTATTAAATCATTTGCCATTCAACGATAAATTAATCGAAACTTTTGACTTTTTTATGTTGTTTATTATGATTAATAAAAAAAGAGATCATTCAAATTGATTAAAGTAATTTAAAAGTTAATTTATATACACAAGCAGTGAAATTTTTCACCACGGATCCACAGTCAAAAATCGGTGATGGTGACACAGTCGACGATTGGGAACACCGCATGGACAAATTCGCCAAAGACTTCAATATTTCAAAGATAAATCGACAAGTCAAGGACAAATTGACCATGCAAGGCTCCATTAAAAGGAATTCTATATTTAAAGCACACGCGAGTATCACAGACGTTCGCACTTCCTTTGCACTT
>JBAMCP010001026.1:0-16926 GCA_037075105.1 Lissocephala sabroskyi
CCCAAGGAAGCGGGCCTATTTATACCCAAAAATCTGACAGCTGTGTCCTTGAGAACGGAGCTGTCAAAAACGAAGCGACCGGTTGGCACAGGGCGTTTAGTGTACCGGCGCCCTGTGAAGAGATTTGAAAAGATTTTCCCGCCTTAAAAATAAAACATTTTTTTTTGTTGAGCGCAGCAAAAGATTTTTGAGGCGGCCATAAAAACCCTCGAGAGCCGAGAGGAAGCGGCCAACCCAAGCAATTCAATCATGGAAAGTGCCGAAGGCGTCGACGGCTCTCAGTTGACATGACTAAAATCCTATCCGGGTGTGTGTGTGCGTGTGTGTGTGTGTGTGTGTGTGTGTGTGTGAAAATGAAGTCATTTCCATGCATGACAATTTGTTATTGCAAATATTTTTTGAGGCGCACGCGCTGCCAGCGAAAGTGAGAAGAATTCTTAAAATGCGACCCCCTTCCCTCGTCGACTATCGCCCAGAAAATCGAACTACCCTTTTATTTTCGAGAAAACTAAAAGCACAAAACAGCCCGGGGAGGCGGCAGAAATTTATGCATACAAAAAAAAAAAAAAAAAAAAACTATAAACGACCATAAAAGGCAATAAAATGGAATTGAAAGGAAGCCGCGACGGCGTCTCGGATAAATGAAAATATGTTCATCATCTTTTGTTCGATGGCAGACGAGAAGAGTTTTCTGGGGGGAGGGGCGGTCGAAAATATTTTGCGGCGGATGTAAAACTTTTCCAGCCAAATCAAGAGACACGCCAGAGGGGCGGGAGGGAAGGGGCCGACTGCTCTGCGCGCCACCAGCGAGTCACCGTCACTGTCACCGTTACCGCCGCCGTTAGCGTCACCGTTACCATCACCTACCTAATTAGACTGGGGACGCAGTTTTATTGCACCCACACACACACAGACACACACACGCACACCTACACTCGTGTGGACAGTACGGGAAATGGAAAGTTTTCCTGGAGCGCAAATGAGAAAGCTTAGCGACTTTTAGAGGCCGTTGGGCTGCGTGATGGGAGATCTCAGGGATTGGAGAGCTGAGGGATTAAAGATCTCAGGAATTGCAGATCTCAGATAGGAAAGTTTTGGAAAGCTGAAACTAATGAAATATTGGGAATCTCAAGATTATAAAGAAGCTTTAGCTTAAGAAGCTTAAAGATTGGAGATTTCGGAAATGCAGATCTCAGGGATTGTAGGGCATATCACGGCTAAAAAGAATCTGAAACTCGTTGGCTTTTTTTAGTTAAACCTCGAAAAGCATAAGGAACCTCAGGCATTAAAGACCTAAGGGATTAAAGATCTCAGCACATGGGTCTGGAAAGCTGAAGTTGAAGAAGCTTGGAGATTGGAGACCTCGGGGGTTGGAGATTTCACGGATTAAAGATCTCGGGGACTAAAGATCTCAGATCCCAACAAATTTGATTCTCTTTCGTCTGTAAGATTTCTCCCCCTGCCCTCATTTCTACCATTTAAAAAAGAGTATTTAAGTTCACGTTTAATTTCTTTTTCCCTCGTTCATTTTTTTCAAGTGTTCACTTTTTTGTTGATGTGCTCGAGGTGTGGCCGTTGTTGGTTCAGTGCTGCTTTTTTGTTTCTAATTAATTAAATTAGCCTGATGACAAAATAAGCGTGTTGAAAGTACAAAAAAAAAAAAAAACTAAGAAAACGTGGAAAAAAATCGATATTTTCACGCCATTCCAATTCCGTAAGCCAGGCGCCTCGCCCGCCTCCTTCCCCTCATTTGCCCGCCGTTTATCATTCGCGGCTCATAACTTTATGCATCCCCCGGCCCCGCCCCTCCCCTCCCCCGTTCATTTGAATGTCGTGCTGGCATGTGAAAATGTAAAGCTGTCAATGAGTTATGTTTGCCGCTATCATAAAATTTGACAGTCGTCGGGGATAAAAAAAAGGCGAGTGTCTTGCTATTGGAATTTTTAAGGCGTCTGGGGGGGTGGCGAATCGGAAAAGGAAGCGCGCGGCAGGATTGGCATATGGAAAGGATTGCGGGCGGAGTGAATCGATGACGTCATGTGGCGTCCGGGGTAATAAATCGAAAGAATCCTTAGCCCCCAGAATAGATGAATTCTAAAGCGGGGAAATCAAGTAAGCAAAGTTTTATTTGATGAAGTTCAAGGAACTGCAGACAGAGAGCGGAATTCACGCTCCAAGGATCAAGCAGAAGACAGGGAAATATTTCAAGTAGTTTGGTTTATAAGGATCTTAAAAAGTTCTTTAAAAATTTGTTTATAGTTTTGTTTTATTTTTCGATTTTCCTTATGAAGTAAGAATTTCCCTTGTCCTGCTCAGTTTGGCCCACACAAGGCTAATTACAAGAACAATGAGAAAATGAGCAGCTCCTGAATCCTGGCAGAGCCTTCATCATCCCCACATCACCGGAGCGGCGAAATAACAAACCAATTCCGTTAGTCGTTTGGGTTTTTCGTTAGTTTCCCAAAGAAATTGCACTCATGTGTTCATTAAAACAATAAAAGACACACACACACCCACACACACAACCTCCACACCCTGTGTGTGTCTGGGGGGTGGGGGAGGCTAAATTGAGACGAACGATGATGACGACGATGGACACGCAAACGAAAAACGAACCAAAGCCTCCTAATTATGATTTTCTTTACCTTCTTTGCTTTCGGTTTATTGCCTTTCGTTGGGCTGCTTTTCCGCATGTGTTCAGCTGTCCGTCTGTCCATTTGTCCTGCTGCGCAACTGTTTTTCCCTCTGGCGCGACTGTCTCGTTTTGTCCTCTTATTTATCTCACCGTTCGGCATTTATATGTATGACTTGTAATCTGTCCAACTGCCCAGCTGTCCAACTGCCCATGTCTTCATTTTCTTGACTGTCTTTGTATTCAACTGTCCGTTTGTCTGCCTATCCATTGGCTGCTTTCTTTATCTTTCAACTGTCCATCCTTGGATTCTTCTTGTATGAGTTTGTAATCTGTCCAACTGTCCAACTACTCATCTTTTCATATACTTGACTGTCTTTTTAGTCTACAATCCGTTTGTCTGTCCATCCATTGACTGTTTTTCTTCCAGTTTTCAATCTGTCCTTTCAACTGCCAATTTTCGTCATTTACATGTATTTTTTCGTAGTCTGCCCAACTGACCAACTGCCCAACTGCGCATGTCTTTATTTTCTTGACTGTCTTTTTAGTCTACAATCCGTTTGTCCGCCTATCCATTGGCTGTTTTTTTCCTCTTCCGACTTCTTCATCTTCAGCTTCTTCATGATTCTGCTTGAAGTCTGCCCAACTGCCCAGCTGTCCAACTGCTCATCTCTTCCTCTACTTGACTTTCTTTGTATTTTTTACTCTTCGTTTTTCTGCCTAACCATTGGCTGCTTTTTTCAGCTTCCAATCTTCGAATCTTCGACTTCTTGTATAAGTGTGTAGTCTGCCCAACTGTCCAACTGTCCATAGCTCCAACTAACTCCTCCGCTTGTCCGTCTGCACAACTGTCAATCTGTGTGTCTTTTGGTTTCTCCATTTTGAGCGGCTTACTAGCGTTTCATCGCTTGTGTTTTTGCCCAACTGCTCATCTGTCCATGTGGGCGACTTGGGCAGTGCGTTACGTAATTACGCAAAACATTTTTACGAATTTTTGTTCTGGGCCTTTTGTCCGTCCGTCTGGGCTCGTTTGCTTGTTGGTTTTACGAGCGTGTTGCACTTTTGTGGTCCCTCAGCCGACCACCCACCACCCCCCGTCCACCAATCTTACCCAATCCACCTACCTGTGTGTGTGTGTGTGTGGTTGCGTGTCGGCGGTAAGCGATGGCCCAGGTCCGTTTAACATTTATGTGACGACGCAGAATGATACGAAAACGTTCCGTCATAAACTTCAATAATCGTAAATATAGATTTCTCTTTCATTACAACAGGCCAACTACCACCGCAGCAGCCGTACAGCTGCCCAGGCGATTGCCTGTCCGGCTGTCCAACTGTCTGTCTGCCCGTCTGTGTGTGGGGAAAATTAATAGTTTTAGGCTTCTTTGGCTGACGTGCGTTTCAGGGTCGCATTTCATTTTCTGAGCAGCGTTCACAGGACATCAGTGGCAATATCCGCCAGCCCCCTCATCCTTCCTGCTTACACGTTTAATGCACATTTATGTGGTCTATACGGTGGGTGTCCTGGCGGCCAATGCGTATCCTGCTGCCCGCATTTTTATTATTGTTTCGTCAATGTCATAAATTCTGATCTAGTTGCCGAAATTGAACTTAATGCCAGAAAGCAAAGACGACCGCAATGGACTTGTCCACGGTGTCCTGTCCGGTCCTGTCTGGTCCTGTCCTGTGTGTCCTTAAGTACAGTTGCGTGCATGTGATCATTAAGAAGCAGAAGAAGACGGAGCAATTTTTACGGTCTTTCCCAATCCGCTGATGAATGCATAGAAGCCAATCAGCCAAGGGCAGCAATTCTGCCCAACTCCGCAACTCCACTGGGGGGAGTTTGGGGAGGGGAAAGCTTAACACTTTGTGGCCTAACTATAAAGACAGTTTTGAAAAAGTTTCTCCGTTTGAATTTGAATTTTTATATCATTTGTGCTTCTGCCCAACTGCCCATCTGTCCAAGGATTCTGTAACTGAGACAGCTGCCTGCTTGTGATCATCAAGAAGAAGCAAAAGAAGACGGAGGGATTTTTACAGCCTTTCCCAATGCATAAAAGCCAATCAGCCAAGGGCAGTCATTCTGCCCAACTCCGCAACTCCACTCAGAGGGTGGAGAAAGTTTTCAGTTTTGCTGCCCCATGAAAGACCGAAAGACAGTTTTGAATCCTTTTCTCCGTTTCAACATCTGTCTTTCTGTGTATTTCTATATAATTCGCGCTTCTGACCAACTCACCATCTGTCCAACAATTCTCTAACTGTAAAATTCAAATCTGGAACTCCATTAATCGAGTTTAAGGTACCATAACCACAAAAATAAGTTACTTTTCTTTAATTTCTTGCCCGCTTTTTGTCTCTGAGACTTTTGACTTTTTCTCCACTCCTCAACTCTGTTGAGTTTTCAATTCTTCCTCGCTTCCCCTTTCCGCCTTCGATCGTTCGATTTGCCTTCTTAAATTTGTTAAGAAATTATCCTTTTTCATAGCTGAATCCTCCCCCCTCGCCTTGCTCTCACCAACTGTCCTCGCATGCGGGCAAGTGCTAAACTGAAGTAGCCTTCGTCCTGCCTGCGCTTAATTAGTCCGTTTTGTTTTAAAATGATTTTTGACGATGAAACGGATTTACATCAGCCCCCCACCCCCAAGTCCTGCTGGTCACACGCTCCTTTCATTCGCCATAGAAATTTTTTTTCCTGGCCAAAGGACAAACGGGTGTTTGCCTACGTTAATCGAAATGTTTGAGCAGCCAGGATGCAGGTCCTTCCTGTGCGATTTTATTTTTTTTTATCAGCATTTTTTTCCCCATTAAACGCCTAACCGAGGGGTGGGGGGTTACCTGGTGCTCCACCAGGCGCGAAGCGCGTCGACTGCAGTCAATGGAAATTGCAGGGAAAGAGCGCGAAATGCCATTCAATGAAAATGGACACCCGGACAGTTGGACACATGGACGGTTGTTTGTTCGCGCCGCAAAACCGGATGATAAAAGGGGAGGGGGTGGGGTGGGGCTAATGTTATTGCCACCGCATTTGATTGTTGACCGTTGAACGTCCTGCAGCAGGCGCTGGACGAGGGGGAGGGGGTGGGGGGCCGTGTGTGTGATTTTCCGGTTAATTGATTTTAAAGCGATTTCGCTTGAATGTTATCTCTGTTGTTATTATAAGCCCTGTGCCCCCCACCCCCACCCCCTCCAGGATCAACCCTTTGTAAGGGTTTAATGGGTGAGGAGCAGGCGGTGGGTGGGGGAAAAAGGACACGAGCAGCACATTGTGTGGGAATTTTATGAAATGCAATTTTAAAGCGCGAAATTCTCTTTGATTAAATTGGATTTTTTTTTGGGGGGATTTATTTTTATGTCCTTCGAAAAGGATACGCATACAAAAATGCCCAGGATGTATTTGGAAATCTTCCTAGGAGGAATCTGCGAACCTCAAAGAAATTTAAATAAAAATAAAATCTTAAAAAATTTGAAGGATTTTTTTATCAACCTTGGAATCCTTAAAATAAAGGATTAGCCCCGGAAAAGCCACAAAGGTCAAAAGGAAAATCCCACCCAATTTTTTTTCCGAATTTGATTAATTTAAATTATTTTTTTAATTTACCAAAAATCCTCCCCCCGCCCACTTCCAGGAAACGGTCATTATCTCTGGGGCCACCACGCCCCCCGCCCACTGACTACTTCGGCCACACGTAGCCTGTCAAATGGCAAACGCCCACGACCACGCCCCCACCCCCGATGGGCGCGTGTTGTTTGTCAAGAAATTTAACGCGTAAGTGGAAAAGCACAAGGAAAAACCGCCGACACCCAAAAAAAAAATGAGCAACGAAATTCGATGGAAAAAAAAGTACACGAAAAATTTGTAAAAATTATCAAAAGAAAATTCGTTCAACCACCCGCCGTCCGTCCGATAAGGTGCGCACCCCGCCTCACCCTGTCGGTTAGCCAAGCGCAACGTGTAAATGGACTTTCTGGTGGCCGTTGACTGAGTGACTTTGTCCCCCCCCCACCCCCTGCCAGGCGGGACAGGGTGCCTCTGGCGAACATCGTCGTCATCACTCAAATGCAAAATGGCGATTATTCATAAATCATTAAACACCATTTTGCATGCGACGGACGGACGGACGGACGGACGGGCCACTTTTCCACCACCCCGAGGACGACGTCTTTGGGGCTTTTTAAATTTTATCGCTTTTCCAACACAAACGGCCCGAAAAGAAGAAGAAATTCCTAATGAGCCAAGCGAAAGAAAAAAAAAAAAAAAACAGGGAAAAAAAAGTAGGAAAACTTCGGAAAAAATCAAAGGCAAATGCGGTTCGCCGGGAGGGTGGAAAATTTCGCGGGCTTTTTAACAAGCCAAGTGGGCGGGGGGCGGGGGCAAAAGACATTAAAAATTTTGTTTGATACTTTCGGACGATGGTTAGGTGGGCGGGGCGGGGGGCGGTGGGCGGCGGTTGGCGCTGCTGTTCTGGTCGTTTGATTTCCGCTTCCGTTTGCCGTTGAGATTAAAAAACATTTCCATTTTTTTCTTTTCGTGCGTTTTTTTCCCTCATTTCCCTGATGATTTTAACATCGTCGTCGTTGGTCGTCGCTTCACTTTTACGTTTCGTTGGCTGCGGCTGGACTATCTCCGCGGCGTATCTGGTAGATACATTAAATTAAAAATTCATCTTTAATCAAAAATTATTGTTGGCAGGACCCGCGCCGCCAGCCTGGGGTGGGCTATATATCAAAGATTTTGGCAGCTTTCTTTGCCAACACACCCTGTTTTCTCTGCCCAGGCAGTGCTGTCAGGCATACAGGGTGCCTCGGGCCAGGCGCGTACATTTCTAGGCTGGTGGCTTAGGCCGCGCGATCGGCCGCCTCGGCCTCACCCTACGCACTGTCGACAATTCTTGCACGGCCTCCCGCTCTCGAGCAAAGCGCACGCAAAACTATTGCCTGACTACAGGCGCTTGCACGACCTCTTAAGCCGCGCCGCTCTCATTTTTGCTCTCTTCAGCAAAGAACAAAGGAAAAAAGCAGCGCGCGTCGCTTACCGTTTGCGGCTGTATTGTTGTCTCGCTCTAACTTGCACAGGCTCCATAAGCTTGGATACACAAAAAACACACACAGAAAAAAAAGGAGACAAAATTATAGCAATTTTAAGGCTTTAAACGCGGCGTAAGGACCTTCAGGCCACTCAAGCGAACGTAGCGCGTGTCGGGCTGTAAAAATCACGAAAAACTGAAGAAAAAAAAAAAAAATTGCATTTATCACTTTCCCCGACTTCACTTTATTTACCACACTTGATTTTCCCTGGCTCCGCCGCCGATTTCCACGGATTTTCTTTGATTTTATTGACCGAAAATCACTGCCGCGCTGCCCGCCAACTCAACGTGGCGAAATCAAAACTGCAATTGAGCGCGGCCAGCCGCCCACCTGTTGCTTTGGGCATCTTCCGCTCTCTTAAGGCTGCCAACTTGTTGCGCCCCCAAGCAAACCCACAGACGCCAGGCCGCCCGCAGCACTGATCGCAGGCAATTGGCAGCTCTGAGCGAGAGAGAGCAGCTCAGCGCTCTCTCAGCCAGGCAGCAATTCTAACGGTTTTTTGCAGTCTTTGTGTGTTTTGCGCTGAGCTTGTGGATCTGCCGAGGGGAGCGGGGTAGGCAAATATTCAACGCGAGAGCAGAAGTCCGCGGCCGGTCGAGCGAAGAAGACGTGAAATTTTCAAGCGCCCGTGCAAAATTTTCTACGCTTATGAAAATTCGCAAAATTGGTAAGGAAATTGTTTAAATTTATTACCAAACGTCGGGCCCGCGATCGTGTGTGGAAAATCTGTGAAAATTTCTGTGTGAAAACCGTGAAAATTGGTCGAAAATGCCGCGTCGCTTGGGGCCACGGCGGCCATTTTTTTTCTTTGTTCTTTTTGTTCTGTGAGTGGTGAAATTTTCAGGGCCCAAATTTGGCCAAAAAGTGTGTTTTTTTTTAGTGGCTGAGTGAAAATAAATAAAAGTTAATTAATAAAAAAATAAATCCATAAAAAAAGTGCAAAAAATAAGAAAATTCAAGCAAAAATCTGCAAGTATTTTTTTTGTTTGTTTTATTTTTTTTTAAGTGTTTGGTGTTTATTTTCTAGGGGAAACTTGGCCCCCAAATTTAAATAAAATATTAAATAAATTAAATACAAAAACCCAAACGGCCTCCCCCCCCCCCCCGCGCTTTGTTCGTTTTTCGCGCGCGCGTTGCTCGCCTCTCTCATTTGTCGCTTTGTCGCTTGGCGCAGATCTTCCGCTCTCTTCGCGGGCAGCGCTTCGATTCTAACGGTAAGTGAGCTCTCTTTTTTTTTTATGAAAGGGGTGCGGGGGGTTGACATATTCATTTTGTAGCTTAAGCTGGGCGAGGGGTGGGGGGCGAATTTACCCAAAAATGACAAGCGGCAAATCCCGAAGAAGTTTTGGCCGCCCCTCCCCGCCCGGTGTCCTGGCGTTGGAAGTCCTTACCCCTGCGTCACTTTGCCAACAATTTCAACTTAATTAAATGCGTCTTTAATACTTTTGACGTACAAATAGAAAGACGGCAACCCCCCCACCCCCACCCCCCGCTGTTGCCTTCACTTACATTCATTTTCATGTTTGTTTTTTCGCCGGGAAAACGGGGGCACAAAAAATGAGTAAACCCACTGAGAGGAAACTTTCAACTCTCCATGTGTGTGTGTGTGGGGGGGAGGGGGGACTCCTTGGGCTCCTCGCACAAAATAAAGTTGATTAAAATTTGAAAGATTTTTGACAGTTATTACGTGTGGGCGGGGCGGTGGGCGGGGCCGTTGAAGTCAATATTGACAATATGTGTGCATCCTGTGTGTGTGTGTGTGTTCATCACACCGGCTTTGAACGGAAAGTTGTTGAGATTTTCAAAAGCAACCCAAATGTCGTAAAGTCAATCAAAATTTTACCCCTAACCGAAATACTTTTTATACAACAACAACAACAAAACAGAAAAGACTTTGGCATCCTTTAAAATGGATGGTAATACTGAGAACACTTCACAGGACGATAAAACCGATTCGAGTTCAATTTACAGTGATGATTTATTTTCTTATTTCGACCTTGAAACAAACTCCGAAGATTTTGGCCAACAAAAAGTTCCTGAAACTAAACAAATTATGGAGCCCAACAAGCTGCGTATCCCTGGCCTGGTCAATGGCACTGAAAGTTATTTCCTGAACTATATCCTTGGGCAGGTTGAAGAGCAACTCGTTACCGATCAGATCCTCGGTCTAATGGACGATCAAGCGGATAAAATACCATTCCCCTCGGATAACTCCCGGCAGAGTTGCATGCTCCAAAACCGCTACACCGAGGAAAGCAGTGAAATTAGCACGGATGATGTATCGGAGGATAATACTATCCTCGAAGTAGTGCTGAATATAGTCAATAATCTGGTGGATTGCAGTGTGGATAATGCGGATAAGGCTGCTGGCAAAGTGGATAACCTGAAACTGCTGTGGGATAAGGTCAATAATCTGGTTCTCCAAAACCGCTGGTCCGAGGAAAGTAGTGAAAGTAGTTCGGATGATGCTGTATACGAGGATAATACTATAATCCAAAAAGTGCTGAATATAGTCGATAATCTAGTGGATTGTATTGTTGCTGGTGAAGCGGATAAGGTGAAACTCCTGTGGGATGAGGTCAATAATCTGATTCTCCAAAACCGCTGGTCCGGGGAAAGCAGTACGGATGATCCTGGATCCGAGGATAATACCGTTATCGAAGTAGTGCTGAATATAGTCAATAACCTGGTGGATTGTAGTGTGGATACTGCGGATAAGGCTGCTCGTGAAGTGGATAACCTGAAATTCCTGTGGCATAAGGCCGTGAAGGGAATAGTCCAGGAAATCGCCAATAGAAGTGTGGATAAAAGCGAGAACTCCAAAAATACCCTTTACCCTTCGGATAAGTTCAACAATTGGCTAGCGGATAACGCTGCCCCGGATAAGGCCGTCCAGGAAATCGCCAATAGGACTGTGGACAAAAGTGAGAACTCCGAAAATACCCTTTACCCTTCGGATAAGTTGAGCCCTGCAGCCCCGGATAATGCTGAATTCTTGGCCATTTTGGGCATCGACCAGCGACGAAGTCGCGCTGATTACGAGCGTCGGTCTGTCCGCTGGGAAGCCTCCGAACTTTAAAAACTTTCTCTTTCGTTTGTATTTACAAAATGGCGTCTGTTTCTTGAATAAAGGATAAGCAGACAGCCAGACGATTAACCGGGCTACCCGATCATTTACAGGTCATAAAAACTGCAACGTCGAATATAAAATTACATTTTATAGCCGACGTTCAGACATCCTTCCCCCCACCCCCACCCCTGAGGAACTAATAAGGCGACGGTTGGTTCGATTTAATGAGCAGCCATCGCCGTCGTCTCGGCCAAGTTTCCGCAACGTTTACTGCATTGCCAGGACGGTAAACTAATCAAGGGGCCCCAAGGACGAGAGCCACGAAACCAGATGCCCGTTCAGCCCAGCCTCCTCCTTCGTCCTGTTGTTTGTTTGTCTGCTCAATTGCTTGTTAACATTTTGCGCAATTTGGCTGCCGTCGCGGGCTTTACTACCTGGCAACAGGGGGAAAAAAAACCAAAAACCAATTGAGCCAGTTGCCATGTGTGTGTGTGGGGGGCGGTTGTGTTTGTGAAGTCATAAAATTTTATAGTTTAGTTTGACTTGCCCAGTGGCCGAGGGTCGGTGGGTGGGTCGGTGGGCGGCCGTGTGTTATGACTGAGAACTAATCGCCTGGGCGCTTTCGGTTAATGAAATTGCCAATTTGGTTGTTGCATTTAACGCGATTCGCCTGCTCATCGCCAGCGCCCTCAGAAGAAAGTGAGACGGCTGCCAAATTGTTTGACATGTGTCGCCGTTGGGCAAGGAAGGCAACCGCCTGTGCGGGGTGGTGGGGAGAGGGGATGTCCTGGCAATTAAAAGCATAGATTGCTTACAGCAAATTAAGAGGCAGACTGTCAATTCAATTGGGGTTGACAGTCTGACGTCTGGCGGCGGGCATCAGGAATTCGTTATGTGTCAAGGCAAACTCCCCCCACCCTCCCGGAAACCCCTGCGCCCCTTCTGCCACTCCCTCGAGGCTGTTTGGTGGTTCCGGGTGTTGCCAATGATCAGAATAGTTAATTTCTTTGTTTTTACCCCAAACACTCGGACTAAAGTTCGGCAGAAATTTAAGTCCACAGATGCGGAAAATCTGTTATCCGTTTTATCAAAGAGTTTTAGGAGTTGATTGTTGGATAAGGTTGGAGGCGCTCTGATTGTTTTACCTGAATCAATGAAATGCTGTATTCTTTCGTTTCTTATCCGCTTTATCCGAGTTGCAGGATTCCAAACTGTTCTCATTTTTCGTTCTTTGGAATTCCATCAATCGGCTTATCAGATTCCCAAAGCTCCTGCAGACTCTTTCGGTCTTTATCCGCATTATTCAGGCTGCAAGAAATTCAGATAATGAAGTGCTGCTTTTTATCCGCTCTATCCGAGTCCCACGGGATAGTTTGGCTGAGCTATTTTCCTGTTATTTAAAGTCTTCTTAGTCCTACAAAGAAACCCAATGCATTAACCCTAAAACTGACCCCTAAAATCAGCTGAGCTCTTTCACACTCTTCGGCTGCTTATCCGCTTTATCCACTCCACAGATTTGAGTGCAGTGTCTTCCAAGTTCTCGCCCCACAGTAAGCTGACCTCTCGCAGACTTTCGGGCTGCTTATCCGCTTGCCTTGCCTTTCAGTTTCGCCTAACAAAAAGGCTTCTTACCCTTTCTCCTTTTGGTGTTACCCTTTGTGCAATTAGTGATAGAAACTCCCCGGCAATAAGCGAGTTTTTATGTGCCAATTACCCATCGATTCGGGTAGTAATTGATTGTATTTTTTGTTCAATCTAACGACCGCCATATGACATTGAATAATCCGTGTGTGAAGCGGCCAGGATTCCTTTCAATTTGTGCCCGCAAATTTATCCACTTACCCCCGATGCCGGACCCCAAACCGGCAACCCTTAACCGCGACGGCAACCCACTCAATCCAGCCTACAGGAAAAACGAAATCAAATCAAATCAAACGCACACACGACCCACAAATCGCTGTCGCAATTTGCCTTTTGGCAACAAATTTGATCCGACCACCGAGCAACCCTCTCAGGGGTCAGACCGGCCGCGCGGCCCACATAACTCACGCCAAGGACACTATAACCAATAAACATTGTAACGAAATTGCTTGTTTTTGCAGCTAATAAAATCATAAAAAAAGCAAGCAAATAGCCGGGCTATAAGTGGCTAAGTGGGTTATCCTGGTGGTGGTTATTGGCGGGGGTTGGCCGCCGCCAAAAGAAATGACAAGTGACTTTTGCTTCTTTTATCACAAAGCGACCCGGGGAATAGATCCACTTTTTGGGCATCTTTATGGACGATGTATGGATGAATGGCCACCACAATGCATGCAAATTGTGAGCAGGGATAATGCCGAACTCTCAAAAGGCCACCGCAAACAGGACGAGCCCGGGGACGAGGCACGCGCCAACCCTGCCCGAAAAACCAGGAGCGGTTTCTTTTTTAGTGCCACTTGACAAATTGGTCAAGTGATTTCGCAAAAAAAAAGGAAGCAGGAATAGAAAGATGTGGGCAAGGAAACGGCAACGATTTCGTGGGGCTCCCCCAGCAATAAAAGGACGATAAAGGAAGTTGATTTGCAGGAGATGCGACATTTGACTTGCGAACTATCGAATTGATGGGGCTGCCAAAACACTCCGGAAATTGGCGAATAAATGGATTTCCTCTGAAAATATCCAGAGATTATAAAGAGAGACAGAAAATCAAGGAATAATAACAAAAAGAATCGGAGTCATCTATCCGAGGGACTTAAAAAAGATCTGAAATTATTGAATGGATTTCGGCTTCCAGAAAAAGTTTTCAAATAATGGGAAATATTTCGTGTTTTGGTATCAAAGTTGGGAGATAATTTATGGATTTAATGAAGCAAGAAATTTAAGGAATCATAAACGTATTTCATAGTCCCAAAGACCAACCAAATCGGTTCTTAAACTTCGAGTTATTGGGAAGTTTAAAGAGACTTTTAGGACTCCTTTAAGTTTGCCTTTAGAAAGACTGAAATTCTGCAAAGTATGCTGAATCCTTAAGGCTCTCGGACTTCAAAATTCCTACTTTCTTTTCCATAAAGAAACCATTGAATTGTTGAAGATTAAAGAGGCTTTTAGGATTCTTTAAGTCGACTTTTATAAAGACTGAATCAATGGACTTTACTAACCAAAAGACGTCTTCAAATTTGTGTGTTTCGAACTCAAAGTTCCTTCTATAGTAACTATAAGAATTTTATTGAATTTAGGATTCTTTAAGTCGACCTTTATAAAGACCGAAGTTCTGAAATTAACCGACGCTTTTTTCTACCCAGAAGAGGTCTTAAAATTTGTGTCTCTCGGACTCTGAAATTTCTTCTATCTTTGCCATAAGAAATCATTGAATTATTGAAGCTTGAAGAGGCTTTTTAGATTCCTTAACTCGACCTTTATAAAGACTGAATCGATGCATTTTTCTAACCAGAAGAGATCTTAAAATTTATGTCTCTCGGTCTCCAAAATTCCTTCTTTCATTCCCATAAGAAACTAATGAATTCTTAAATGACAGCAGGTCCCGATTTCCCCTTTCCCTAACCATCAAGCGAAGAATTTCTTTTCCTTTAGTCTTCGATTTCTTCTTCCGGAGACCTCAACCCTTAGCCGGGTTTTAAACCAAGCGGCTGCTGTGGATCTTCGAGTTGGTTTGAAACTCTGCTGATCGTTAGATCTCCAAACCCTGATTCCCAATCGGCATCCTGCCATCCTGTATGCTTTCAATTGTCGCGTATTGGATTGGAAATTTCTTCCTTCTTCCTTCCTTCTTCCCTTCCGTTCCGTCTGGGCTGTCTCATTGAAATGCCACAGACTCTTCCCCCAAAATCCCCGTTGAAGCCTCGGCGCTGCCAGGATTCGATATAATCCTCTTAGTGGCCTACATTTAAGCCTGCATATCGAAGCAATCCACTCAACCCGTTGCCGTTGCCCAGAAGCAGAAACAAAAAAGGCCCATCAATTCGGCTGATTGACAAATTGCTTGTCTACGTGTTTGTTCGCCGGTTCTATCAACTCGGGCCATATGGGGATAAAGGAAGCACCACCAAGGATATGAGAAGGGCTGAGAGGAGTTTATGAAGCCATTGGTGGTGGGGTGGTTGTCGCTGGTAATTGTCCTGTTTGATGGGCCAAAAAATTTTGATTGAATTCAATTACGTGGCGTTCTTAACCCTTCGACGGCTCGATATGTTGGGCGGTTGATTTTAGTGATTTGCAATAATTTTTTTGGCCGCTGGTTGGGGGGTGAAAAATGCCGTTGTCATGGTTTGTTTATTTCGCCGGACGGATGTACAGGACCGGATTATGGGCTGCTATCGAAAGAGTTGCCCCAAGTAGATTAAGTGATTTTCAAGTCATGTCCTTTTTTTTGTGCTACTTCTTCGCTTTCTTTCT
Organism: Lissocephala sabroskyi; assembly: GCA_037075105.1. Lineage (NCBI taxonomy): Eukaryota > Metazoa > Arthropoda > Insecta > Diptera > Drosophilidae > Lissocephala > Lissocephala sabroskyi. Next base: position 15,177 of record JBAMCP010001026.1, read on the forward strand.
CTCCCGCTGATGGACTGCTGCCAACTGAAAGTCATGTGTTGACCATTGTGTGTGTGTGTGTGGGTGTGCGTGTGTTTGTATTACAAGGGTTATTGAGCAAATCACCAGGATGCCAAGGGATTCTTTCGGGAACGACACCCACGACTGCCCATCACACGGGCAATGAAACGAGCAATGAAATCCAGTTTGTTAGCATAATTTGTTTGATTTTTATTGGATAGACACACACACACACACACACCACACACACACTGAGTGTGTAGTTTTTTTCTGTCGAGTCATATTAGTTAGTTCCGTGACTGTGCAAGGGGTGGGGGGATGGACCCATAACTACGGTCACTGGGACACCGACACGTTTTCGTTATTAATTTTTATTACCAGTCGAGTCCAGCGGGCTAAATAAATTGCATTACCTACGCACACATTTTGCAAATTGAATTTGTTTTTGTTTTTTCCCTCCCCCCCCCCCCCAAGCCCAGGCCTTTGTGAAAGGATAAAACATAAACCCTTTTAGTGGCGGAAGTTTTTCTCTGTGTGTGGAGTTGTATTTTTTTTTTTTGGGTGCGTCTCGAATATTCATAAAAATTACTAAAATGCCCAGGACAGACTGACCGCAAAAGGACCTAACCCTTGGAGTCTCTTATGAGACAAAAGTGCACCATAATGTCGGGGATTATTAATGAGGATTTTTGTAGGCATCCCCCGCCTCTTTTTATACCTCTTCCCAAGTCGGTTTCGATTAGTTGACTATTTTAAATTTACTTTTGTGTTGCCTAGTGGGATTTCAAGGTGGGGCGAGGATTCTGCGTCGCAAAGAGGCCGAAAAGCAACGCAAACAAAAGAAAAAGTACAGTTGCCTTCAGAGTACAGTTGACCCTCAAGAAAGTTAGCTGCGATCAAGACGAAGCGAACCAAAGCTAGGCAAAGTAAACTTCCTCTTTGTCGAATTTCGAGCGCAGGAATCACAGGGGATATGGGGAAAAGTACAGTTTACTTCCGAGTACAGTTGACCCTCAAGAAAGTTAGTTGCGATTAAGTCAAAGCGAAGGCCAAACAGAACCAAATCCTGACAAAGAAAGCCTCCAAAATATGTGGGATTGGCCGATGCTTTTCTTCAAAGGATATGGTCCTTGTCAAACGAGAAGCGTTGGTGGGCCAAGTACAGTTGTGTTTGATTTTCTGTACTCGTAGCTTCCAAATTCCCGTTACTCAACAATCAACTGAAGTATGATTCCCAGGTACAGTTGTGCGTGGCTGAAATGCGACCATGCAGTCGGCAGCCATATTGTTTTTATTTTTTCTTGTTTTTTTAATTTCAAAAATTGCACACACACACACGCACACACATGCATATGCATGACAATATGCATATGTATAACGGTAAAGACAACGGGCATGGGTTGGGGGGAGGGGCCAGCGAGCATCGGTCCTGCGTATTTGCCTACATGACAAGTAGGCAATATTTGCATACTCAATTGCATTGTAAATTTTTCTATGCAGCCACCCACACACACACACACACACACACACACATAGGCCTAGCCTATAAAAAGTCGCGCCCAAGAGTAGGCAACGCAAAAGAAAAAGACGAAGAAAGCAAATGCAGAAAAATGCAAAAAAAAATTGTTAGAAAAACGGCGAACAAAGCAATCAGCAAGCGTAGGTGAGCCTCCCCCCCCCACCACCCCCCCCACCCCCCAGGGTACCTGTGCTTTTATTTCCACTCACCTCTCCGTCACCATTTCCCATC
>JBAMCP010001026.1:16936-29457 GCA_037075105.1 Lissocephala sabroskyi
GAAGAAAGGTGCAAAAAAAAATGGTTAAAAAAACGGAGAAAAAAGAAATCAGAAAGAGGAGGGGAGCCCCCCCCCCCCCCCCCCCACCGCCCCCTCCATGGGCCATGAGCTGTTGATGACGACGACGATGACGGCGACGATGTACAGTTTTCATTTGAATGTGAAAAAGTCAGGTGGGCACTTGAGAGTACAGTCAACACGGCGGGTAGGGGGCGGTAGGGATGGTTACACAAATATTTTTGCATTGTGTGGGCGTGGCTTTTGTTGCGCCCAACTTGACTGACTGACACACACACACACACACACAGACACGCACAGCACAAGGACCGCTTGGTGAGCCCGTCGTTGTCGTCGTCGTTGGGTGGCGCAAAGGATTTCGAGTGCTCTGCACGTTGATGGCTGTGGTGTTTCGTTCGGTTGGTCTGGGGGCCGAAACACTTAACATATTCTAATTATTCATGCTTATTTTATATTGTGTTTTGCTTACCTCCATCCACCCATCGACCCGCAGTCCCCCCGCCCCACCCACTCATCGTCAAAGTAGCGCAGGCTCCCCCCCACACCCCTCATCAGCCGTGGGCGCTGCTTTGTGTGCTGCTGCTGGCTCGACTCGGTGGCTGTCTTATTAAAAATTACAAATAGTCAGCGCTTAATTACGTGCCGCATCCAACGGAATCAATCCGCAGATCATCCATCGATCAAAAAGCGGGTGGGCAGGGCCGCCTGACTGAGCCACAAGCGCACTCGACTGCGTGACACCAAAAGAAGAAAAACCATCTTCATAAATTCCCTCATACCCTCCCGAAAACTGCAAGCGAAAAGGAAAAGTTTATTTCTCTTTTCTGTTTCTTTCTCTCTCTTTCTTGTGTTTTTCTCAGTCAACAAAGAATTGCCGTTTTTACCCTTTACCCCAAGCACCTTTCCTTCTGTTCTAATTGCAATTTTGGCTTTGTTCACCACTTTATTTGATCCTCGTTTGGCTAGAAAAGAATAACAGAAAACTTTTTACCCCCTTGCATCAATTTTCTTCCTTTTTGTCTTGGTGTTTTACCCGTTACCCCAGTCGTCTTTCTTTCTGCCTTGAGTACAGTTTCGAGTTTATTCTTTACTTAATTTGATCCTCACTAGGCTAAAAAGAAGAAACAAAAACCTTTTTAACCCCCTTTCATCAATCTTACTTCTTTGTCTTGATCTTTTTTACCCTTTACCCCAATCGCCTTTCTTCATATTCCAAGTGCAATTTTGGGTTTTTTCTTTACCTTCTTTGATCCTCATGAGGCCAAAAAAAAAGAAATCGAAATTTTTCTTCCTCGTTCTATCAAATTTTTTACTTCTTTGTCTAGATCTTTTTTACCCTTTACTTTTAACCCCAATCGCCTTTCTTTCTATTTGATAAGCGATTTGGCTTGTATTTTTTGCTTCGCTTAGTTCTCGTTACCCTTGAAATAAATGTTACCCTTCCAGCTTTCTTAATTTTTAACCCTCGATCTGTTTTTACCCTTTACCCCAATCGTAATTCTTTGTTTACCACTTGCAATTTAGGTTTTATTTAATTCTCATTAGCCTAGAACCTATACCCCCGCCATTTTATACCCCTTACCCTTGTCCTTACTATTCTTACCCCTTTTGTTGTCGCTGCTTTGATTTTCTTGTAATTCCCATTGCCGTCTTCACTCAGGAATGATGAGTGGGGGGCGGTGGGGCTCGGTGGCTCCTCCTTACCCCTGATCCAAACTGGGCCATGCGAGGCAGGGGGTGGCTGCTGTTATTTTGATATCAACCGTTGAAGTGGTTTGCCGTTGACGGGGTCGAGCGGCGGGAGGGGGGCGGGTGGCTCGTGTTGTGTGAGCAAAAGATTTGCAAAACTAAAGCTGCCTCATCACAATGTCCTCAAAATTCAAATACACCAACAACAACAACGACAGCCTGAGTAGTTCACCCGCAGTCCTCCCCGCCGTCGCCCCGTCCGTCCAGTCGGCCAGCAATTGTCACACGACGCTACTTTTGCAAATTATTTTTTTCTTCTTGCCATTTTGCCTACCCGTGTGGGTGGTTGGTTGGGTGGTTTTTTTTTTTTTTTCTAACAAGCGGCACCTGTGAGTCGCCTCCGCCGGGCGTCGCATCGCCCTCTCCAGTCAGTCGAGCTTCGTGCTCTCGGCTCTTTAAGTGGAATATGTTTTATTTAGCATTTTTAAGTGTTTGCTGGCGTTGCAGCATCGCCCCCCCCCCCCCACTCCCTTGAACCCTGCGAGGATCTCCAACGTCGTCCTGCCTCGGCACGTGTGATTGTTGTTGCTGCCGCTGCCGTTGCCGTTGCTGCTTGAAGCAAAATAATAATTATTGTTATAGAAAGGACAAAGTATAATTTCAGATATGTGTATGTAGCGGGCGGTGGGGGGGGGCTTGGGTCAGAGCAACGACAAGTTGACGGGGTTCTCATCGTTGTCGTCGCATGGGCGGGGGGGGGGGGGAGGGGGCGACGGGGGCTGTGTAGACAAAACAGAAATAGAAATTAATGAGTTGATATAAAAGACGTTGGCGAAAAGGTGCTGGCGCTGGTGAGCCCATTGGGCTGATGGCTGGGCGGTTGGTTGGGTGTCGTCCTGCTTGGCCTGTCAATTAGTCGCCGTTGTCGCCAGGCAGTTTTCACTTAAAGGACGCAACGCACAAAAGCCGTTGAATCGCGTCAAGAATGCAACCCAAAGAGCCCAACTTGATGCCACCGCCAAAGGCAAGAAGAGAAGAGAAGACGAGGGAAGATATTGACAGGATTCTTGGGAAAGAAGGAAGACAGCATAGAAAGACAGCAAAGAATTGATTAATTAAGGAACCAAGAATGGGATCCTTGTTAGAGTTCAATTCGTTTTTTAAGGACTTTTAGAAAGAAAGACTAGAAAACAGAAGAGTCTTGAGAACCAACAAGAAAACAAATCGATCAATTAGAAGAACAGAGAAAAGAGATCAGAAAGAGAGATAAAATGGGCGAAATACTCAAAATACTTTCAATCGTCTTCTAATCTCTCGAAGAAACCAAAATGGCTCAACTGATCCCTGAATTTCCGATCGTTGTCTTTGTTTTCTGTTTTTGGGATCTTCCTCTTTTATTTGGGATGATTTTCTTTCAGAGCGATCTTGAATTCTTCTCCGCAATCTTCTCCTAATTCTTCTTCCATTTTCTTATCTTTTTTTTGTTCTTTTACTGTCTGTCATTCTTATTCCGTCCTTCAGTTTCGAGCTTTGCTCATTTTTAAACCTGGACCTCGTCTTTCTGGTTTTCTATTTTATTTTTCCCTTTTCCCTTTGTCTTCTCTCCTTAAAGCTCTTTAGCGTCGGTTTCTCTTTCTTGTTCTTATTCAAATTTCATGGTCTTTTCTTTTCAGATCTTTGAATACTTCAGAGATTCTTTTAGTTTCTATTTCTCTAACTCATTTCTCTCTTCAAACCTTTGAATTCTTCAGAGCTTCTTTTGTTTGGTTCTTTTTCTATTATTCTCTCTTCTCTTTCAACCTTCGAATTCGTCAAAGCTTCTTCTTTTTACAACTTTTTCTTGAACTTTTCTAAGTCCTACGTTTCTTGCTTCCTTACAATTCTTCTGATTGTCTCTTCCCATTCTGTTCCTCTTCTTCTCTCCCTCTCTCTCCCCTTTGGCTGAGCTATTCCCAGCCAATTAACCTCTGAGAACACAATCACCAGAGATAAAGAGACAAAAAGCCTCCTCAAGGGGGGAAGGCGTAGGTTGTCAGGCAGGCTAAAGAGGTAACCCCTCCCTCCCCAGGCACCGCAACCGTTACGAACCATCAGCATCACCCGAGCCAATGACAAATTGTACGGCTGTCAAATGCGACGTTCAGCTGTCAAAACAGCAGCGACGCCGGCAGAACTCACCGACGACGTCGGCGACAGGAAAATTGGGCTTATGAGGAGGGCCAATAATTTGGCTCGAGGGGGCGCGGGGGGGAGGCTGTCGCTTGGGCCAAGGCCAAAGCCGAAAGTGTGCCACACACACACACACACACACACGGAAATCGCTGGAGGGTTAACATTTTTATTATATTTGCTTTTGCGACGTCGCTTAAATTCAAAATGCTCATCGACCCAGCGACTAAGCCGGCTGCGCATATGTGAGAGGACCAAAAGGATGCCAGGGGCGGGGGGAGGGGGGGGGGCGGTCGGTTGACTTGGCAATGCTCAAGTGTCGAGCTGTCAAAGTTGCCATTTTTCACGGGGCACAGACAGACAGACGGACACACAGAGAGCGAGCCGAGCAGCAGCGCCTGTTGTCAAATATTGAAAAATGCTTGCCTTCGTCCTGTCGTCCTGCCGTGCCCTTCTCCTGGCTTACGAGAATCGTTCTATTCGCCACATGTGGCAGACGACGACGGGACAGTGGGCAGATGGACAGACAGACACTTAAGCCTTCACGGGCTTTCATTTCATCATTTCGGCTAAATAATAAAAATGATGACAGCGCCTTCCGTTCGTTCGTTTGCTCAGCCCAACCGAAAACCATCTATCCAACTGGGATGTCCTTGCGTCCTGCGCCTCATGTTCCCATCATCATGAAATAGTTTTTTGGGCTCCCTCAGTCCCAAAAGTCCCGGTTAATCAGCGTGTGCGGCGCCACCTGCCCAACCAAAAGCCCACATACGATTCTATGTGTGTGTGTGTGTGTGTGTGTGTGTGTGTGTGTGTTGCTTTATCTGTGGGCTACTTTAAATTCCAAGTGTGACATTTGATCATTTGTCATTTGAGCCCCTTTGGTAGGTCGGTCGGTCGGTTGGTCGGTTGGTTGGTCCATCGGTGGTGGTGGTCACACTCGAGGGTTGAAGCTCCTTTCGTCCCGCTTATTATTGTTTTACTAATGATGATGATGGTAATGGAGATGCTAACGGTAACTGCGCTCCTGTCAACTGCCAACGAGACCAAAGATTCCTGGAAGTTTGGAGAGCTTCCTGGTCCAAAAACTCTTCATATCATAAGAAATCTTTAGTTTCCTTCAAGTTTTCTGGAATTTCCAGAAAGAAGTTCCTCTGCTTATTTGATTTCTTTTCAGGTTTTCCTAGCTTCCCTCGTTCTTTGATTTCTTTTTCCTGTCTGGTTCTCTGGGATTCCTATTTGAATCAGGGAAGTTTAAAGACTTCAAGGAAACTAACTCCAGAGATTCTTAAATTTCCTTCTCTCTGGTTTCTTCTATTTTCTCAGACTGACCATCAAATCCATAAGCCATTTTACCCCCCACCCTTATCGATATTAGGTAACCCTCCCCTTCCAAATAGTTGGGGTGGGGGGAGGCACTTCAATGCCTTTCAATTACAAATTAAATTTTCTTCGGCAACAAACAAAAAAAAAAAAACAAACTTGAAAATTCAAATTTGAGAAAATCAGGGGAAAAGCTTTGCCGCTTTCCCTGCCCGCAATCTTGTCACAGTTACCCCTCGCGGGGGGGGGGGGGGTAAAAAACTTGGTAATAAATTTTTAATAAGCTGGCTTGTTCCCCCACCCCCTCGGCTGTTCTACGCCAGAGAGTTTGGCGGTCGAAAATATTTTTTAATAAATCGTTTTCGAGTACATCGGCAAATCTGCCAAAAAACACGGGGATGAGCCCAAAGAACAAAAAAGAAACCCAACAAGCGAGAGAGAGAGAGAGAGTGAGGGAGGAGCAGAAGACGCGGGCATATGAAATTTTCATACGTCAATCGATGGGTGGGGGTGGGGGGGGGGCCTGCATATCCGCCTTGAATGCCAGGTACCGTTACCTATCCGCCTGCGGATGGACTGTCGTCATTCCACAACCCCCACCCCTCCCTTTTCCCTAGGCTTCTTGTTTATTGGGTGTCTTCTTTTCACTTGCGCGCGTCCTTGTTAGTCCTTCCCCCCACCGCCCGCTCGTTGCTGCTGTGTCGTCAATGTCAACGTTCCGTTAGCTTTTGGTCCCAACCCCGCGACGGTCTCGTTTTCATTGACTTGCGTTTTGTCTTTGGCAGCAGCAGCAACTCTGAAGGAAATGTCAAGCACATGACCTCCCCCGCCCGCCCCGCGGCCAGGCAGCGTCCCTCACCTTTGTTCGCTCGCTCGCTTTATCTCGCTCGAGTGAAATTTTTACATCAATAATATTGAAATGATATAATATTCGTGTACCTTCCCTCACAGCCAGTGCACAGTGGGCGGAAGTCATGAAAATGTCACTATAAAATCAGTCAAACTTTGGGCTTCGTGAAACACTCGTTGCTTTTGAAGGTCTCGCCCAGATGAAGAGCCTTAATGTCCCAAATTGATTCCTTTGAATCTTTGAGGAAACTGAATAGCTTAGAAAAGTATAATTGAAGTCTTTTTGGGCTTTGTTTTCTTTTCTTTGCGGCTTTAACTTTTACTCGTTGCTTTTTGAGTTCTAGTTCTCGTTGGTTTGATAAATCACCGTGCAGAAATCATTTGAAGGTCAAGTAAATTGTTCTTTATCTTCTTTGCTTTTACTTTCTTAAAGCCTAAAAAACTCGGTACTCGTTACTTTGATTTTTGTCGCTGTTGCGAACTTTGCCTGCTTCTGTTCGTTTTCTGAAAATAAAAAGCAGAAATCTGAAGCTAAACACTCGTTATTTTCTACTGAGTGTTTGATGGCTTCTACTCGTTATTATGAAACGAGTGGCAGCGTTCTGAGTTGGGGATTCTGTCCTTCTTTTATTTCGAAAGATGATAGAAAAAGTGCTGCACACTTGATTCTTCCTGTCTTTAAAATGACCTTGAATTTAACTCGTTACTTGTAACTCGTTACTGTTTTTAACTCGTAAGAATATTAAGTTCAATTCGTTATGGATTCCTATCGTCATAAAGACTTCATACAGAAAGCATTGAGAAAGCCTCTCCTCTTCGCTGTCTTTCAAGGTCTAAATGAGAATTTAAGGGGCTCTACCCGTTGGCTTTAAGGACCTCATTTTGAACTTAACATTGAAGACTTGAATTCCCTTTGCTTTTAAGGCTCATATAGGATGCATTTTGGCCAACAATTCCACCCAAAAGCCCTTTATTTCTTGTCTCTTGGCCTCTTCCTCTCGCTGTCTTGCAGTCGTTAGTTGGAGGAGGAGAAGGACTCGTTGGCCTCAAGGAGCCTTCCCAATTTCTGGCTGAGAGATTCATATTTTTGCCTACTCGTTGTATTTTTCTTCTTCTAAGCCTTCAGCTTCCAGTTGACTGGCTGTTTTGGGCAATTTGTCCCACTGTGCATTTGCCCGCCCCTTTTTAGACTTTTCAATTTTAAATATTTACAACGCTGGCTTGCCATTGAGCGAATGAATCGAGCTGAGGGGGAGACTCTGCCCGCCGGCTTGCTTAAGGTAATTTGACAAGTTGTCGAAGCTTTAGAAATGTCACGGGCGACCCGCTCAGCCTCGCGATGGGCGGGGGGCGGCTGTGTTTACCGGTGGGGGTGGGGATGATGTCTCATTTAGACCGCCTCGGGTGCATCCAGCCAGCGTCGCTGCCGTCGTCGGAAGCGTCAAGACGCAGCTAATAGATGCACCCAGTTAACCGCCCAGCCGCCCAACTGTCGGGGTGGCCGGCAAAAGTGTCAGCTTTTTTGTTGAGTGCAAGGCAAAAATGACAACTGAAATGAGAAAAACCGGAACACGATGATGAGCGCCAGCCCAGCGGGGGAGGGGCCTGGGGTCGGCTGGTTCAGGTGACTAGCAAGTGAACGAGAAATACGAATGTCAACATTCCAATTACGCAAACATTTTCTGCACACCAATAATACAGCCTGACAGCCCGATGGGTCAGCTGCCGCCGCCAACTGAGAATGGAAGAAAAGAAAGGCCGGGCCAGCGCCAGAGCCAGAGCCCAACAATGCAGCAGGAGGCACCCCCAACCGGCAGGGCGAGTGATTGGCGGAGGAAGTGGGCTAAAGGTGAGCTGCCATCGGAGAACAATGGAGCCAACGGCCAAAGCCCCATAATCACAGAGAGATCCAAGCGAAACCGAAACCAAAACTAAAGAGAGCCGAGCCTGAGAGAGAGAGAGAGAGAGCGATGCCAACGATGATGACGTTGATAATGGCGTAAAATGGCAGGACAGCAGCGGCAGAGGAGTCCTGGCGAAAAATGGGATATGTCGACATGGAAGTTGGATTACATGTGACTGGGATGAGGGGCCGATGGAGTCGTTCTTCAGGTAGCCAGCGGAGAAAAAAAAAAAAAACACAAACACACAAACAAATTGGATGCGAATGCAAATAAACGAAATTTATAAATAACAGCAAACAGATAAAATGGAAACGACGACTGACTTTATTGGAAAAGAGCTGCAGGAGAGAAGTGAAGAATTCTTATGGATGTAAAAAGAACAGAGATAAGGAGAAAGAGAAGAGAGGAGAAAGAGTGGGGACTGTACTTTGGCAAAGTGTGGATGGGGGAGCTTCGGTTGGAAAACTAGGAAATAAAAGAAAATACAAAAAATAAAAGGCAGACAAAGAAAAGTAAACAGTTCTGGAGACTGATAAAGGAAGAGAAACGAAGAGAAAGAGATGGAAACAAAATCAAAGAAAGCGAATAAACGACAGGAAAAGAGAAGTGTAGAGAAGAGAGAGTAGCAGGATGTGACCACCAACGCAGTCCAGAACTGGCTGCATATCGTGGAGCGCTGGTGTGATAAATGGAACATCTCCATTAATGCCACCAAATCAGCCAGCGTTACCTTCTCCCTGCGGCGTGGAACAAGCTCTGGACTACACTTCAAAGGAGAGCCCATTATCAGCCGCACCAGCTGGTGCTACTTGGGTGTCCACTTGGACAGGGCGCTGATATGGAGGGCGCACATCTCCGCCGTGAAGGCCAAAGCTATCTCCAAGCTGAAGAAGCTAGAATGGCTCCTCCAAGCCAAGAAGCTACAAATGGCAACTAAGTCCAGACTAATCAAGGCAATGATTACGCCAACATGGACTTACGCCATCCAACTCTGGGGGACGGCATCGAAAAGCCAAATTAACAGGCTGCGAGTGGTGCAGTCTAGAGCTGCGAGGTGTGCATCCGGGCTGCCATGGTATGTCACCAATCGGGTCATCGAGAGGGACCTTAAATTAGTCCTAATCGGTGACCAGATAAACCATCACAGCAGCCGATATGCCGACAGGCTTGCGGCCCACCCAAACTCGCTGGCAAGCCAACTCGCCGTACCAATACCCCTCCGGCGCCTAAGGAGAAATCATCCCAGCGACCTGCCATCCCGTAAACTATCCTAGAACATTTGTAACCCTGTAAATATTTGTATATTTGTATATATGTACCACGCTAGGTTAAGCTCAACCATCCTGAGCGCTTCCTAGCGAATAAAATGAATCTATATATAAAAAGAAGGATGTGATAAATGCAAAGATTAGCAGAAAATAAGCGAACAATTTTACAGGCTGAGAGAAAAGAAATTGTGTTATAGTTGGGGCTCTGGGCTCCTCATAAGCCCAATGTCCGCCTCATAAAACACCCGGTGTATTTGAAATTCAATATGAGGCCGGTCTTGTGGTGAGTAGAGGCTCAACTTAGATTTAAAGTATTTAAAAAAAGGGTCTTCTGGCCCGCTGTTTCTTTTATTCTCAGTTTGATTATCGGCAATGGTGGGTACCATCGGTTCGTCTTCTGTTTCTGCGTCTACATCCTCTGGCTCGTCTTCATCATTCATATCGTTGTCCTGGAATTATCAACATCAATTAATTTTTTGGAATTCCCCGCTCTTATTAGAGGGTATGGAACTCACACTATCTTCTTCGCCATTTTGTAAGAAGCTAAACTCTTTCGCAAACCAGCTTAGCTTCGTCAACTTGTTTTTTTTTTGCGCTTTATAAGTGCAAAGGAGCGTTGACATTTTTCTTTTTACAACCGATTCGGTTGTGTTCATAGATTTGGCTAGCTTCAGCCAGGCCTCTTTTTTTGCCTTTTTGTGGCTGCTATTTTGGTTGTCATACAGAATTTTATATTTTTTATATTCATTGATTAATTTTGTTGTTATTTCTTTGTCCCAGCAGATGGACATTATGTTTTTTTTTTTTTTTTTAACTCGGTTGTACCTGCTCTACAAGGATTTTTATACTAATTTGATATCAGGCACAATCAAGACAAAAGCACGTTAAGTTCAAAATGTTATAAATTTCTTTTATCCCAAAAGAGGAAGTCAAAGAACTCAAAGGAAGAAATCAGGGAAGAGAAAGCGACTCCTTCAGCGATTAATTGGAGGCCTTAAAAAGCTTGGCGCACTCGACGAAGTGTCAAAAGTGAAAGGGACTAAGCCGCTGAACGATGGCAAGTGCGAATCGAGGTCCTTAATCCTGCCATATCGACACCTCGCCGGCTGCGCCAACCCGCCGATCACCTTAAAAATGCAAAACGTCTTTGGCAACTTCCCGGTCGGCCCCGGATTCTCGAAAAGGACACGGGGAACTCGTGGGTTGGGTTAGGTTGTTGGTTCCGCTGGCTTAACGGGTCAACGCGTGAAATAATCAAACTGGACAGAAAAAAAACAAACAAATTGAATGTGAATGCAAATAAACGAAATTTATAAATAACACCAAACAGACAAAATGGAAACGACGATCGACAATTATGAAGCGTTGGGGAGAACTTTGCGCGTACTGTGGGCAGTCTGCCGTTGATTGTGAGTGGAAAAAGGTACAAGCCTCCCAATCGAGACAGAGAAAGCGAAAAGAGGAGCAGAATGGAACTCAAAATCGAAAGAGGGAAGAGAACAGAAGGAAGTGAAGAAGTCAAGGTAATCAGATATAAATTATTGGGAAAGAGCTGCAGGAGAGAAGTGAAGAATTCTTATGGATGTTATTGGAAATTAAATAAATTCCCTTTATGCCAATATATATTAACTAAATGAATTAGTTAATTATTGTCATAACAGACAAGCAGAATGATGGCTGTAGATTGATTGAAACAAATGAAACACCACTTGATTTAAATACTGTCAATTAAACTCTTTTAATATTTATTTCGTCTGCACTCTCTCACCGACTAGAATGGAATGAATGCAGAAACACTTGACAGGCACTGACCAGCCGCAAGTCTGTATATATACATACATATGTATACGTACGTTTCTCAACACTATTGTTGTGGACTTTTGCAAAGTGGCCAGATCGTTATTTAAATATCATATTAAATAAGTTAATAATATGGCCATTTTCAGCAGATGTAAAAGGAACAGAGATAAGGAGAAAGAGCGAGGAAGGAGAGAAGGGAGAGGAGTGGAAAAGAAACGAACGTGGGGACTGTACTTTGGCAAAGTGTGGATGGGGGAGCTTCAGTTGGAAAACTAGGAAAGAAAAGATAAAGCAGAAGAGATCCTAAAGATGTGATAAGGAAACAGTAATCAGAAATAGCTTTTGGCAAAAAAAAAAGAGCGGCAGATTGACAAAAAACAGCTAAAGAAAAGTGAACAGTTCTGGAGACTGATAAAGGAAGAGAAATCAAAGAAAGCGAATAATCGACAAAATTAATTGTAGTTGGGCTCTTGGCTCCGCATCTTTCCCATATCAGCCTCGTAGAAAACCCGATGGATTCATAGCCGCCCCTGTCAGCTGGCCCGCCGTTGAAAGCGGTGCCAAGCTGCTGATTGCCGACAGTGGGGCTCATGGGATCCTCTTCTCTGCTTAACTCAAACCCATTGTTGTGGCTGGTGACCTCTGGCTCCCCGTCATCGTCACTGACTCTGCTGTCCTGGAATTATCAACATCGATTAATTTTTTTGAATTCCCTATGGAACTCACATTCTCTTCGTCTCCATGCTGGACATTTGGTAAAAAATTTAACTCCCCCGTCCACCAACTAGGCTTCGTCAATCCTTCGCGGTTTTGGGAGTTATACGCCGAGATAAGTGAAGACATTTTTTTTCTAACCGATATTGTTGTTGTGTTCATAGTCTAGGCCAGTGACTCCCATGCCTTTTCTTTTCGTTTTCCCTAATTAACTTTCTATGTTATATAATACAGCGTGCTTTCTAAATTCGTAAATAAGCTTTTTGTGTTATTTCTGTTCCATGTCGCCATTTTTTCTTTTTTTTTTTTTAATTGGTAGGTAGTAATACCTTACGAGGTTTATTATTTTATACTAATTTGATACATATTTCCTAGAGCAATTGCTATATCTTCATTCTGGTCCTTCGAATCGTTAATCGTCCACTTTCAGAGCCTCCACTCCCACAAAACATTTATTGTCCGCAGAATATCCAAAATATGTTGAATTTTAAGTCACTCAGCATTTGCAATGAGATTTATTTCCCATCTCGGCGCATAGTTTCTGAAGTCTGCAACTCGGAATGTTGGCTTCCTTTGGCATCTTCGTAGTTCACAATTCAGGCAATCGACTGGAATCGTGTCGGGATTTCTGCTTAGGGATATACAAATGCTTGTTTGACCTTGTATAACTGAAAAATGCAACCCTGCTCTCTGAATTTCTGTTCTGTTTACTTGACCTTGACTCAAAAATGCAGCCCTGCTGTGACTGACCAATCAAATGCGACCTCCGCACCGCTCGACGGGTATA
>JBAMCP010001027.1:0-29444 GCA_037075105.1 Lissocephala sabroskyi
GCACAAAAACGATTACGTTGCTGAAAGCTTTTTACGTTTCCGGTTACCTTTCCGTTTTATAACGCACCACAAACGTAATATGCATTTTACGTGCCACAGGAGGGGGAGAGAATTTAAATTAAATATCTCAAATGAAGTTTAGAATTTGGTTTGGTTTAGGAATTAATTTTTAAATATTATAAAATATATTTTTAAAATGCATTAATATTATTTTTAGATATTTTTAAATTATTAAGAACCGCGAGAAATAAAAGAGCAAATGGACCAAAGCTTTATTGAAAGCCACTTGAGCTTCTCTTAAAATCTCTAGGCAGAGCTTTTCAGCTTGCCAAGCTCTCCAGGCGAATTACGTATACGAAACGTAAAATAAAATTTTTAAAGTAAACTTTGATTTTTAATATTTGGTTTAATATATTTTAAAATTCCTTAAGACTTGCTTTCTAGTTTAAGTAAAGAGTTTCGCAGCCACTTGGCAACTCTGTCCGGGCTCTCTTTGTGTTGGCTTCTCGATTTTTGTCATGCCCCACGGACACCTGTAAAAGCTCTCAAAGTTTGTAAACAAAGTCTTCCGAAAGCCCATAAACTTTGCCGGTAAACAAACCCCCCCCCCTCTCCGCAGCCAGAAAACAAATTAAGGAAATGGACGGACGGACGAAGCAACATTAGAAACCGACCGACAAAATTGATGCCAAGAGCAACAACATGCCAAAGGCAACGGTAAATCTCATTTAATGGTTTTGGCTGTCGCGCTCTCTGGCGCTCTCTTTCGCTCGGCAAGCTCTGCGATAAGCCGAAGCCGAGTTGAGTTTTGAAAGCGAGCGAGAAACGAAGTCAGTGGAGCCGAAGGAGCCGAGCGATTCGCCGTCGCCGTTGCCGTCGCCGTCAATCATTTTCGGCTGGCCATTCAGTTGTGCGGCGAACCGAGCAAAGTGCAAACGTGCTGAACGGTAAATTCACGTCTCTGTTCTTTTCCGTGAGTGTGCGAGCGTGTGTGTGTGAGTGCGGGGCCACGCGATGCTGACACACCGGCGCCAACGGCAATCGCAACGTTGCTAGAGCAAAACCAAAAGCAAAGTAAAAGAAACAAAAACATAAAAGCACAAGAAGAAGACGCAGCAGAAGTTCCCAGGCGACATGCCAGCAACAACCAAGTGAGTGTGCGTGTGTGTGTGTGTATGTGTCGCCAAAGAATTCGGTCAGTGCATTTGTCTAACAATTTATTTATAAATAATTAATATTTCAACAAGAAAAATCGACCATCCGCCCTGTTGAACCAATGAAACCAAGCAGAAAATTGGAAAATGGCGCGTCATAAAAAATGCACTCCGACCTTTTCGAAGGTTTGCCCAAAATCTAGTCAAGGCTGACCACGCCCCCTACTGCTCTATGCCTCTTGACTTTTGCCCTTCGGCAAAGTAAACAAAGAACCGTTAAGTTTTTTTCCCCCGCGACCTGGTCAGGACCGTTAATGAGTTCTGGCGTCTCGCTCGCACCCACCCACATTGGAATTTGAACTTTTGTCGTGGCGTTTTTGGCTGCTCGGCTCATCTGATCGAAAGTCGTCGTCGCCGCCGTTTGATTATCAGCAGCTTACTAATTAAACCGCCCCCACCCCCCAGCCACACCGTCCTTGCCTCTTATCAGCGGGCGGCGGCGGTGAAAGACAACTAAAGTGCTCTGCTGTGTGTGAGGCTTTGGGGGCCAAAAGGATAAGACGCCCCAGAAAATCGAAAGTTGGCAAACAAAACAATAAAAAAAGACAAGACAAACAGCGCCCACAACCCTACTCAATTACACACACACAACCACAGGTAGCCGCCAAGCAGCCTTGACAGTGACAATAAACCGCCGCCACCCCCGCAGCCTTAGCCCGGCCAGAGAGCGAGAAAGAGGGAACCACAGAAAAAAGAGCGCCCGCGATTGACTAACCAAACCCACAAAAACAACAGCAGCCAGTAAGCCGGGCTGTGTGTGTGTGTGTGTGTGTGGGAAACCGGTTCGAGCTTGGACTTGGGCTTGGGCGAGTGTTTGGCTTGCGTGCTGGCGGCCAAGTCGGCTGTCTTAGCCGTGCGGTCGATTCAGTTGCTCTTCTGGCTTCGCAAACAGACGAACGTGAGAGCTTCCGCGATTTTCTGCTTCTTCTTTAAACAACAACAACAAGGAGACTAGAACCACTTAGTCACACAACTGCGCGTCGCCAGAGAGAGAGAGAGAGAAAATCTTAAGTGAAATCCAAGAAAAGTGCGTGAATTTGCGGCCCAACTATCGACCCTTTGGACCCCCAGCAGCCTCACAACTGTTGCCCATTGCGTGTTATGTAAATGGCAGAAGGTGTGCCCTGCAGGGCGTCCTGCTCGCTGGTCCCCGGGGGCAGCCAAGATGGATGCGTCTGAGTGTCTCGGCAGAGCCTCCCGGCAGGCTCGTCCATCAACTTCAATTGTAATTCGAAACGCACTTTGTGTTTGTTTTCTTGTTGTTGTTCATCGCTTAACCCAAGCAGCGCGGCAGCGGCAACGGCGGCGGCGATACACCTACTTAAAAATTTAGAAAGTTGCCTGGCTGCCTGCCGCGGCCCCCGCACGGGCCCACAGGCTGGCGGCACTTGAACTTCTCGGCTTTCATTTCATGGCATTTGTTGCCATCGCTTCTCCCTTGCCAAGTGCTTGGAATTCTTCTACTTCGGAGCGGCGTAGACAGCGAGCGGTGGTTGTGGCCGGCCAGCTGAGTTGGCTAAGAGAATTTTCCGGTTTTTTTTTTAATTGCCAACAATTTGAGTGGCGGGGGAAGCTTTTATTATCTGAGTGATGCTGGCTGGAAAATCTATCAAGTACACGCCGTGTGGGACTCATGGGCTGTTTCGTTTCAGGTTTTTGCTATGACAGCCCACAGACGATTGACCTGAGTGACCCCCACACCCACCCACACACACACAGAGAGAGGAGACACAAACGCCGCCAACGGAAGCCGAAAAGTGCCAACGAGAAATCTCAACGACCCACCAACGCCCACCGTCCAAACGTGTCCTCCGCTGTGGAGGATAACCGACAGCCTCATCCTGGCCCAAAGACATCCGCACACAAGCAGCAACGGCGGCACTAATCCTGCCGCCATCGGCTGCGGCAACGTCCCCGTCATCATGGAGGGGCCCGAGGTGACGTTTCTCTTCCAATTTGGCAGCATACGGGATGCAGTTTCTGTGCCGGTGACCTCGCTAACCCTTAAAACGCTCAAGGATCTGGCCTGCGACTTTGTCAACACGAAGGTGAGTCCTCTGCAACAAGGCCAAGCAAACAGGCTCAGGGGTCCCTCCACATGAGAATCATTGGCTGCCCCGTTTAATTGGTTTATTTGATTAGGCGCGCCCCAGGGACCTGGCGGGTTTCAGGCCAAAGAGTTTCAGAGTTGAATGCGATTGGGATTTTTGTTCGGAACCTCAATTGAAATCCAATATCAAATTCGGTTTCTCGCTTATCGCCGCAAACTCAATTACGGCACGGGGTCCGTCCGTCGGTCTGTCGATTCGCCCTCACCCGGCCAAACGATACGATAATGGGCATATCATAGCCCCGGGAAGCCCCTGACCCCGCGCCCTTTCGATGTTTGCCATTTTGCATGCGAAATGAGCGTGAAATTTGTGACCACCCGTTTTTCCTCGCCCTCATCCAGATACCGGACAGCGGACTGACATATCTGTCGGAGCGGCTGCTACTCTTTCGCCATGATTACAGCAGCCCCAATGTCCTGCACATCATCAACTCGGCCTCGGAAGTGGTGGACGAGACGCTTGTGGAAATCGTATTGACAGCCAGTCGTAAGTTCCCCCCCACCCCCTAGACATCCTGCCAGGCTGATATTCTCTCTTCTTCTTCAGCAATTTTATATCCCACATCGGAAATGCCAACGCTGAAACCGCATAGCTTGAATGTGCATTCCTACAAGGCACCCACATTCTGTGATTTCTGTGGAGAAATGCTGTTCGGTTTGGTGCGTCAAGGACTCAAATGCGATGGTAGGTAGCTGGCATGGCCATCCTTCTGCTGCTTGTAAGCTGACATCTTGCCCTTTGGTTGTCCTCTGCAGGTTGCGGTCAGAACTACCACAAGCGCTGTGTGGTCAAGATTCCCAACAATTGCAATCGGGCCAACGACTCGACTTCGAGGCGTTCATCGACTCTGCAGCCGCCCCGCAGTCCCTCCGGCGGCTCCCAGCAGTCGCTCGTGTCCAACGAGGAAATGGCCGGGGCCAATGCCAAAACGGATTCGGCTTCGTCACTGGTAAAGCGCATGTCGGACCTAATGAATGACATTATAAAGAATTAAGCTCGGGGTCTTCTCGGGAGGGACGAACGGGCGACAACAACGACGACGACGACGTTATCCTTTGCGGTTGGGGGGCGTCTACGAGTATTTCGAAGGGGAAGTTTTTCTTTAATTTTTAATCTGCAACAATTTTAATTTCCTCTTTCATTTTGTTTGTATCGAATTTGAATAAAACTTTTATGAGCTTCTACATTTTTAATTGCGGCCCAGAGAATCGACCACAACTGACCCCAATTCAAAGGCTGTAAGGAAACCCGTTACAAATTTCGTTAAAGGATTAAAACAATGGGAATTTCTCTACGTTTCCGTATATTCAATTTAAAAGAATCAACTTTGAATGCATTAGAATCCAGTGAACCTTTAAGTACTTTAGATTAGTCTTAAAACATTAAGTTGGGAGGAGGGATCTTTATATCATATAAGAATAAAGCTTGGTAGTCTTTTAAGATTCGTTTTTAATGTGGAAAGGATACAATAAAGCTTTGACCGTCCATTTAGAATTCTTGGTTCTTAAAGAATATTGATCCTAGGGTAACAAAAATTGGTACCTAGATTCGTCAAACTTACCATTCAAAAACTTTCCCCTTCTCTTCATACCAAGAA
The DNA here is from genome assembly GCA_037075105.1 of Lissocephala sabroskyi. Classification (NCBI taxonomy): domain Eukaryota; kingdom Metazoa; phylum Arthropoda; class Insecta; order Diptera; family Drosophilidae; genus Lissocephala; species Lissocephala sabroskyi. Next base: position 4,923 of record JBAMCP010001027.1, read on the forward strand.
GAACCTTCGTCAGTCCTTTAGAAAACCTAAACCTTGAAGAATTTTACGATTACTAGAAGATCCTAATAAAGGTTCTTTCTCTGTCTTTTCAAAACTGTGGGCGGTTCTTCTCAAATACTCAAAACGCTTTTTAGAAAGAAACTTTCATTCGTGGCAACTTAACAGGTTGAATAAGAATTCTTACGATATCGAGGTAATCATTATTTTTATTATTCATCGAACCTTTATTGATAAAAGATAAGGTACAAATTCGCCTTATAAAATATTTTACCCAAGCTTTATATCCTAGAACAGATTTTTTAGAGTCTTAAGTATTAAATTCGGGGTAATCATAAAGCCATTTAAATTTACCCTTTTTTTACCCTTCCCTTTCCCGAGGTTGTTATTCAGTCTTCAACTAATTCCTCCCAATTATCCTTTGCAGAACATTCCCGGCTATCGTTGCCACCAGCGGACGCACTCAGCCAGCAGCGGTGGCGGCGGAGTTTTCATTGGAGCGATTGGCCGGAATGGCCAGGCCCTGCGCATACCCCACACATTCATGGTGCACACTTATGGGATTCCCACGGTGTGCCAACTGTGCAAGAAGCTGCTCAAGGGCCTTTTTAAGCAGGGGCTGCAGTGCCGCGACTGCCACTACAATGCCCACAAGAAGTGCATGGACAAAGTGCCGCAGGACTGCACGGGCGAGGCCCAGTTGAGCCAGCTGGCCCTGGACCACGGGGGAGACACTACGCCGCGCAAGACTGGAGAACGGGACAATTTCTTCAGGGAGGAGTTCGATGACAGCGACTTTGAGGATGGCCCCGTGCAGACGGATTACATGAAGTATGCCAAGGCCGGCGGAGCGGCCAATCCGGTGGCTGGGCGGCCGCGGGAGCCGCCGCGGGCCCTGACCAATGCCCAGAACTCGCCGCCGGAGCTGGTCAATGGCGGGGGCCTGGACAGCAGCAGCTGTGGCAGCAGCAGCGATGCGCGCCACAGCGGGGAGACCAAGTCGAGCGATGACCAGTCGGAGCAGTCGCAGTCGTCGTCCTCGTCGTCGCCCAGTGCCAATATACCGCTGATGCGGATTGTGCAGTCGGTGAAGCACACGAAGAAGCGGGGCGGCCAGGCCCTGAAAGAGGGCTGGCTGGTCCACTACACAAGCCTGGATAAGGCGGTGAAGCGGTATTACTGGCGTCTGGACTCGAAGACGATCACGCTTTTTATTTCGGAGCAGGGCAGTAAATACCACAAGGAGCTGCCGCTGGCGGATCTGAGCGGGATTGAGATTAATCGAGAGCCGCGGCTGGACAGCAATTACTGCTTTGAGCTGAAGACGCCGAATCTCAGCTATTTTGTGGGCCAGGATCCGTTGGTGGGCGTCAAGGAGGAAACGGCTGTCCGCCTACCGCCCCCAGACAGCGGCATAGGCAGTGATATAGCCAAGACCTGGGAGACCAGCATCCGGCAGGCCTACATGCATGTGACCAATACCCGTAAGTTACAGAAATTTACCCTCACTTGTATTCATACCCCTCCATCGCAATACCCTCCATATATCCAATTTAGTTCTCGGTATTTTCTCTATACTACTGTCCTACTTTTACCCAGAGCATAAACTCTTCGTCATACCCTTTTTTATACCCTCTCTCCGTCGTCTTTACTGAGGGTACAAAACTGTATATGCTTTTAACACCTTTTGTGAGCATTTCTTTTGGACTTTATACCCATTTGACTTGGCTTGTCAAGGGTCATCCAGTCTCCTATGTAGATCCACTTCCCCCTTCTTTTCATACCCTTGCTGAGTCTCTCTAGTTACCTCCTCATTATGCCCTCCTTTGTGATCCGCTTCTTAGGGTATAAAACTCGCATTTCTATCCATTCTCTCTATGCCTTACTTATCCCTCATATCCTTACCCTTTGTAGATGTGTACGTCTTGGGCTAATCTCTGTTGTCCTTTCAGAATGCTGTGAGTCGGAGGAGCAGGTCCAGGATATGGGTCAACTGTATCAGATCTTCCCGGACGAAGTCCTGGGCTCAGGGCAGTTCGGCGTTGTCTATGGCGGCGTCCATAAAAAGACCAAACGCGAGGTGGCCATCAAGGTGATCGACAAGCTGCGTTTCCCCACCAAACAGGAGGCCCAGCTCAAAAACGAAGTGGCCATCCTGCAGAACATCGACCACTGCGGCGTCGTCAATCTCGAGCGCATGTTCGAGACCCCCGAGCGCATCTTCGTGGTCATGGAGAAGCTCAAAGGCGACATGCTCGAAATGATACTCTCCCATTCGCGTGGCCGGCTCAGCGAGCGGGTCACCAAGTTTCTCATCACCCAGATACTCATTGCCCTGAAGTACCTGCACTCCCAGAACATCGTGCACTGCGACCTGAAGCCGGAGAACGTGCTGCTCTCCTCGGATGCGGAGTACCCGCAGGTGAAGCTCTGCGACTTCGGCTATGCCCGCATCATCGGCGAGAAGTCCTTCCGGCGTTCGGTGGTAGGCACCCCGGCCTATTTGGCCCCGGAAGTCTTGCGCAACAAAGGCTACAATCGATCGCTGGACATGTGGAGCGTGGGAGTGATCATCTATGTGAGCCTGAGCGGCACCTTCCCCTTCAACGAGGAGGAGGACATCAACGATCAAATTCAGAATGCTGCCTTCATGTATCCGCCGAACCCCTGGAAGGAGATCTCCTCAAATGGTGAGACCCATTCTCCTAATGTATATAAGATCCTTTGTGACTTTGGTGTTCCTTTTGCAGCCATCGATCTGATCAACAATCTGCTGCAGGTGAAGCAGCGCAAGCGCTTTACGGTGGACAAGAGCCTTCAGCATTATTGGCTGCAGGACAAGCAGACTTACCTCGACCTGCGCAACCTGGAGACCCAGGTGGGCACGCGCTACCTCACCCACGAGGCCGACGACATACGCTGGGACTGCGTGGGCGACATGTGACCTGGACCAGAGGACGTCAGCCCGCCAGAGCCGGAGCAGGAGCCGGAAGAGGAGGCCCACCGGCCGCAGAGCTTTGCGAATTGCGGGGACTGCCATCGCCTGTCCAACCCGCCCAAGGTGGAGGCCATGGGCGACAAGGCTCTGAAATGGGTGCGCTTTCATTTTTGCCGGCACATCAAGTAACCGCACCGCTTGCCCGCCCCCTCACCAGGATCCTTACCAAGCTAACTCTCCGTGTCTTAATCTCGTTCGCTTTCTTCCTTTTTGTCTGTTCCTGCAAGCGCGTTCGCCCGGGCGGATTGTGTGAAACTTGTGTGCTAAATTTTCTTTAGAATCAAAATTAGTTGGTAGCTTTAAATTGCAAATCTTATGACTAACGGTGCACCAGAGGCAACAAAACTTAAATACACCGATTAAAACAAGCCGCATTTTCACTTGGGGGCCACCCAACCGCAACGCTTGACACAGAACTGCGAGATTTCTGCTGCAGTTGCTTGCGATCCCCCAAAGATGTCGCACTTGTGGGCGAAATTGTGCCTCCTCTTGGTCTTCCTGGCCTTTGGCATCTCCGAGTGGCTGGAGATCCCCCAGTCGCGGCCCAAGGACACAGTCACCTCGTTCAGCCGGGCCCATGTCAAGCAGTTGGCTGCCCAGGTAGCCGGCGGGGACTTCAACACGCCCAGCTCGGTGTGGATTGAGTATCAGCGGGAGCGGTTCGGGCAGAACCACAGCCAGCGGCCTTTGGTGGTCAGCGGCGATGGCAGTCTGAAGCTGAGCGCCCAGATTGTGGTGCCGGCCAAGGTGCAGGTGATCAACTCGAGGACCAAGCTGGAGGTCAAGAACAGCACTGACCCCACCCCAGTGGAGGTGATTGTGGGGCCAAATCCGGAAACCACTTCTCGCCGGGACTTCGCCCATGGCAGCGATGCTGTCGTAGAGACGGTGACCGAGAAACCGGAGGGTGAAACGCCTGGCGAGGATCAAGGCGAACTGCAGTTGCCCACAATGCAGGGCTTCTTTAAGTTTCTGAAGGGCATGCAAAATAGTTGGATAGCCAAGTCCGCGCTGAGCATTGAGAAGAAACTCAAAATGCTCAAGCAGCTGCGCGACAATCTCATGCGAGTCATTGGTGAGGAAAGTTCGGCAATGTTTATTGAGTTTACTGCACAAATTGTCGCTTCTTTTTGCAGAGCAACAATTCTCGGTGCTGTGGCAGCCAGCAGAGCGGAAAGCTGGTAAATTTCACCCACAATTGATAAATGAGCAGGTAATTTTTAACTTTAATGTTTTTAGGGCTACGAAAGCGTCGGGGTCTTTTGGATGAATCTAATCTGGAGTTTCCACCGGAAGCTGCTTTAATGACCATCAACTTTCTCACCTTTGCTGTTTTTTTAATCAAATTGGTGCTGGTGAGTGTTAAAATTCAAATTTCCCGCCAAACTTTTAAGCCTTTTATTTTACCAGCAAGTCGTCCACATTGTCAAGAGCAAACACTACAGCTTTGCGGGCTTCAATATAAACACAGAAGTCACCAGGAATCCCACTACACTTGTTTAAGTTAATTTATTTCATTTTTTTAAATAAACTAGAATTCGAAACGATTGTTTTTCAAATCCAGCGCCAACTTTTGCCAGCCCTGGCAACTTTATAAGTCGATTGTTCAGTTCCAGCTGACAGCTCAGTTTGGCCCAAGTTGGCAGCCCTTGTCGTTGCATTTCTCGCGCACGTTTTTCTGTGCTTCGCTTTGTTTTTAAAATTATGGAAGGCAAAACAGTTATTGACAAAATTTGCAAGCATCCCCGAGGTGGAAACTTGCCCACAATTTGTAAGTAACTGCTCGTGGCCTCCATTAATCCCCCCATTATCTCATTTCCGTCTCAATTTCAGTGATGTTCCAGAATGGCAAAGTCAACCCCAGCGCCTTGGACAATGCGGAGGTGGACCTGGTCATGGAGCCAGCCACGAAGAAAAGGCGGATCCTGATGAACACGCCCACACAGTCGTATACCGGCGACGTGGTTGAGGATCCCCTGATGGACACGTACATCTGCATTCGCAACAAGATAACCGAGAAACTCAGCATCATCCCCGTCCAAGAAGCGCTCCTCCAGAACTCCGTATACGAGAAGTTGGCCAGTGAGCAGACCAAACCTTTGCTGGACAAGGACCATGCCAGCAAGAAGCTGCTCAAGGAGTTCGGCGGCCGCAAGGGCTCGCGCTTCGTCAGCAACCGCGAGGAAATGATGGTCAACATGGACGTGGTCCGCCGAGACCTGGACGAGACCCTGGAGAACTACGTGCAGGACGACGACGACGATGATATATTGCCCGATGTGAACACCAATAACCTGGAGTACCTGAACACCATTGTGCCGAAATGCAACAAAACAGCCACTGCCCTGGCCGACGTCTATGAGGTGGACGACGTGGTGCCCCTCGAGCTGCTCAACCGCCTCGACGAAGAGGCCAATGCCATCCACGCCGCCGAAATCGACCAGTTGCCGTGAGTAGCAGAAACTCAAAGTAGGAAAGCTTTTAGTTGGGTTCCTTTGCAGCATTGAGTCGGACTACCTGCGCGAGTGCCTGAAGAAGATTCGGGAGAAGACACCATTTTCTAAAGCGGATTTGCTGAAGATCAAGCTGATTATTTATATGGACGCCCTGCAGTCGCTGGTGGCCCTCCGCAGGCGGCAAATGAAGTTCGCCGAACTCTCGCGCATCACGGAGAAAGTGGAGAACGACATCCGCCGCCGCTTCGCCGACCCCAACGTGGCCCAGACCTTCACCCGCACCAACTACAGCACGGAGAAGGCCCTCACCCACTTCATTGTGCTGGGCCTGCTCATCAGCGACAAATACGAGGTGGACGTCAATGCCTTGTGCCACACGCTGCGCATTTCCAAGGAGCGGATTTTGAAGTACGCCCACTTGGTCAATGCCCGACCCAAATCGCGCTCCGCGGTGCTCAGCCTGCGCTTGCCCAGCACAGTGCCGCCGCTGTCCACGGGCAGGAGGTTCCAGCGCAAGAAATAAGTGGCAAAATAAATCGATGGGTTGTCCTTGAACTTCTTGTGGTCGTCACTGCCGACGTTGTATTGATTTAATAGAAGCTTTTATTTCGGGTTACTTAACATTTATTTCCTTAACCGAAACTCGAAAAATAATACATTAGACTTTCGCTCTTAAGAATTTCATTTACGTGACAATGGCTAATTTAACAAAAATAGATATTTCTGGTATGTAAACTTACACCGACCGCCGTCCTCCCGCCTTCCTCTCCCTCTCCGTAGCCTTGGGCGGTTGCTTGCCAACCGAAACAGCAGATGCAAATTTATGTTTCTTACGCGTGGCTGGGTGGGGGCGTGTGCATGTGTATGATTTGGACAAGTGAGCTAGAAACTGAGAAGTTAGTTTTTCTTTCTTGTCTTTTTTTGCTTTTCTTACCCCGAGGAAAATGGCGGCAAATCCTGTCTTGTCTTTCCCTCCCCCAGTTGTTAGTATGCGTGAGTGAATGCGTGTGTGTGTGTGTCGGCCCTAAACCGCCAGACCGAAGACGGACACAATGCAGTACATCGTCTTGTTTTCCCAGCGCACCGTACAGCTGCCGTCGGTGTCGTTGTTCCAATAGCAGGAGCTGGCCGTGTGCAGTCCGGCGCCGTTCTTCTGCATGATCATGGCCGTGACTATGTATTTGTAGGGCTTCTGCTCCTTGGTGAGCACGGTGAGGCAGTTCTCGACCACCTGGCCGGTCCAGTTGTTTACCTTGTCGTGTTGGTAGGCATTTCCGCCGATGGTGCTCTCGATGGCCTCTTTGATTGTTTTACTTACGTCATCAACAATGAATTGGCTCTCTTCGCGTGAATCATCCATTGTGGTTTGGTTTTTATTTAGTTAATTTGAAATTTGGATTGTGCAAGTTCTCGAAATTTGCAATTTAATCGCGAGATGTGCGGGACCGCAAGATGCTTGATTTGATTACAATTTTCTCTTTCGGCTTTTTGCTTGTGCGTTTGCTGTGGAAAGGTTGGTGGTGTTGTAAAACACAAATCGAAGACGCGTGTTGGTTAAGGCCTAAACAGTATTGGAAAACTTACTTATTGTCTTTGCTATCTTTTACACTGTCGAGCGTAGACTTCACAAGGCTGGAGAGCGCCCGATGGTTAGTGTTAAAAAACTGATGCTTATTCTCATTCGTTCGAATGCGAAATGCTCGTAGATTTCCCATAAATTCAGTTGTTTTTGTTATTTAGTTTTATTTGGGATCTATGAATGAGGTAAAAATTTCCAGGTGACTAGAATTTTGAATTTTCCAAGCACTCGTGACTCACGTAAGTTTTTAGTTGTGACTACCCTAGGGATGGCGACGAACTATTGCATCCAGCCCTGGCCACCATATAAGTTGCATCGCTGAAATTCTCCATACGCATTAGCATTTTGCATTTAATTAGCTTAAATATGAGCTCGACAGCCTCGGCCTTCTCCAGCTCGGACCCAGCAGCCTTGGATCGCCAGGCCGAAGTGGAGGCCCCCGTCACCTACGAACAAATCTGGAACGAAACGCACAGAAAAGTCAGCAGCGGCTGGATTCGCCAAAATGGCTACAAACGCGTACGACTCTCGCTCTTCCTGACCTTCAGACAGTTTGCTGATTAATTTATCACCTTTCAGATTTGCCTGCAATTCCCCGACGACTACCTGCCCCACAGCAATGCCATCAGCGTGAGCCTACAGGCCGCTGTGGCCCAGAACGGAGGCTCGGAGGACGTCAAGCTCTTCATCTTGGCCGACACTACTTATGGCAGCTGCTGCGTGGACGAGATCGCTGCCGCCCACGTCGAGGCAGACAGTGTGATTCACTTTGGCAACGCCTGTCGCAGCAAAGCCACCCGCCTGCCAGTGCTCTTTCTGTACCCGGTGTTTCCCCTGGAGGTGCCCGTGCTAATGAAGCAATTGGCTACTTTGCAGACAGACTGCGTTGATAGGAATGTGTGCGTTTACCTGGACATTGGCTATCATCATTTGTACGAGGCCCAGGATCCAGCACAGGGCGAGATCGGAGAGGCCACGCTCAGCAGCCAGCTCAGGGAGACACTGCAACCACGCGAGCTTAGCATTGAAGTCTACCCGCCGCCAGCAGAGGATGTGGCGGCCGTGGATAAGTCGGAGTCCCAGGCAGACTCGGAGCGCATTTGTGTGTTTGTTGGTGGCGACAATCAACGCTTCGCCAACTTGTCCCTCACCACGCAGGCCAGCCAGTGGCACATTTACGATGGCTTGACAGCGAAGTTGAGTCCAAGAAATCCACTGACTGCTCAGTACATACGCCGTCGATATTTCTATATAGAAAAGTGCAAAGACGCCCAGACCCTCGGCCTGATTGTGGCCACGCTCACGGCAGACGGCTACCTGGACGTTGTGGCCCGCCTGCAGGCCATGGCCAAGAGCAGGGGCATGAAAACCCAACTGATTTCCGTGGGCCGCATCAACCCGGCCAAGCTGGCCAACTTCCTCGAGATCGACTGCTTCGTGCTCATCGGCTGCCCCTTCAACAACATGTACAACTCCAAGGACTACTACAAGCCCATTGTGTCCGTCTTCGAGGCCGAAATGGCCCTCAATCCCGCCTGGCACCTGAAGTACCCCGAGGCCTACGTCACGGACTTCAAGCAGCTGCTGCCCGAGGGCCGCAGCTTCCTGGCCTTCGACGCAGCCGCCATACAACCCGAGGATGTGAGCCTGGTCAGTGGCCGCGTGCGTGGCGGAGCCCCCGCCGAGCCAGGCGAGGCCCCTGCAGCCTCCAACGCCCTGGCCACCCAGGCCAAAATGGCTTTGATGACCACCAACACCGGCCTGGCCTTCGAGGATCGCACTTGGCAGGGCCTGGACCCGGCCCTGGGCCAGACCGAGCCGGCCAAGCTGCAGCAGGGCCTGAGCGGCATTCCCATCAAATATTCCCATGACTAGGGCAGCGGAACATATCAAGTAAAGTGTTTGGGTTTATTTTGGTTTGCATTTGAATTTCCTCAATTAATCTACACACGTGAAGCGAAGGGGGCTGGGCTTAGACCCTCAGCCAGTACATCGAGGAGCGGATTCTGTTGTAGTCGGGCAGATTCTCGACGGGTCCGACGGCGGCCACGGCCGGGCATCTGTCGTAGATATACTTCATGGCCACGTCGCGGACGTTCTGGACGCTGACGGCATCGATGCGCTGCTCCAGCTCGTGGAGGGGGATGCGGCGGTTGTAGCACAGGATCTGGCGGCCGATGTCCTCGCAGATGGGGGTGGTGCCGTCCAGCTGGAGGAGCATGTTGGTCTTCAGCAGGTTCTTGGCGCGCTCGACCTCGGCCTCGGTGACCATGATGCACAGACGCATCCATTCGTTCTGCACATTGAAGATCATGTCCTCGCACTGCAAGGGATCGCACACAAAGTAGATGCCCCACAGGCCGGTGTCCTTGTAGCAGGTGTTGAAGGACTGGAAGCTGTGGCACAAATCTGTAAGTAAATTCACAGAAATAGAATCTTTCTTTAAGGCTTTTTGGGTTTTGATGGCACTCACTGTCCTCAGCGCTGGCGCGGGCCAAGTTGGAGGCGTTGTTGGCGCCGCCGCCCTGGGAGCGATCCCAGGCTCCAACAAGGGTATTGGCCACCATCAGGGGGATGTTGTCCTGGTCGGTCCAACCGCAGCCTTCGACCGCAATGGCCACATGGGCCAGAGGCAGTGAATCGTCGCGCACGCGCACCTCCGAGCCGGTGAAGCGGCAGGGAGTCACCTCAGGGGCCAGCACGCTGGAGTCCAGGCGGCCCAAGTTCTGGCCAGCCAACTTGACCAGCTCGTCGTGCTTAACGCCGCCGGCGCCGGCCAACACAATGCGCGAGGCCTTGTAATGGGTCTGGATGTAGTCGGTCAGGTCGGATTTGCCAATCGATCTGCAGGAAAACACAAATAATTAAAGACAATCTAGGAAAAATAGAGAACTCCCGACGCACTGGATGTTCTTGGTGGGTCCCAGGATGGTCTGGCCCAAGGGTGTGCCCTGGTAGGCGGTGGCGTGCAAGTGATCGAAGACCACTTCCTGCAGGTTGCTCTCAACCTCCTGCATCTCGCGCAAGATGACCGAGCGCTCGCGGGCAATCTCGGCCTCGCCCAGCTTGGAGTTCTGGATGATGTCGGCCAAAATCTCCACGGCCTTTGGCACATCCTTGGACAGACACTTGGCGTAGAAGACGGTCTGCTCCCGCGACGTGTAGGCATTCAAATGGGCGCCCAAGTTCTCGACTTCCAGCTCCAAATCGGTCTGCGAGCGCTTGGCAGTGCCCTGGCAACCAAAGAATTTAGTCATTCAAAGCGTTAAAGGACTTTTTAGGACCTACCTTGAAGGCCATGTGCTCCAGGAAGTGGGCCACGCCATTGTTCTTCTCGTTTTCGGAGCGGGAGCCAGCATCGATCCAGAGACCCACAGTGGCGGTGGAGGCACCGGAATCCTCGCTGGCCACGCGCAAGCCGTTGTCCAACTTGGTCACCTGGGTGGCGGGTATGTTCAGCAGGGTCTTCTGCAGAGTGGCAGCGGATTTGTAGCGCTGGAAAAGAGAGCAGCAAAATTATGTTATGATTTTCGGCCGACATAACCTCAACTCGGGTGGGCTAAGAAAATTCCCAAATATTCAAAATTATCCAACCAGCGAATCCGTCCGTCGTCCAGTCTTTGGCAGTTGGGCGAGGAAGGCAATGAAGTATTAAATTTTATTTCACAATTCCTCGGCCTTTTTGGGGATTCGCAATTACGTAATGGAAATCGGGTTACTTCGCGGAGAGATTAATACGCTTACCTTGATCAAATCCAGACCGCGCGCAAGAGAGCGCATATTCTGCGTTACACCAAGGACACGCAAGGCCATCGTTTAATAATCGTTGATTAATTTAGGGTGCACTTAAAATTAATTCACTTTTTGTTTCCAACGTCGCGCGGCGAGCTGTTGAAAAATCACACACGCACACACTCGCACACAGATGCCCCACCGTAGGGTTGTTAAGTTGGCTGCGGTGGCGAGAACAGCTGATTTGACAACAGCGCAGAAATAAATTAAATTAAACAGATTTTCGAGAAACTAGGTCCATTCGCCTATAGCCTCTGCTGGGTGGTTAGGCGCGTTATCCTTTAAATTCCGGCCGTTGATCAGACAAAACGTCCAGCCAGAGTTGACGCCTTTTTTGCGTTTTTAATTTCAAGGCGCCAAGCGTATGCACGGGACAACTCTGCTGCCCTGCTGTTTTGCAAATTCGCTGTTGCTTGCTGTTGAAATTTTTGAAGAAAACAAAAAATTTTTTACGTCAGAGCTAAACCAGAGGTTGAAATTTTAAAAACAAACAATTTTCCACTTCGGAGCCACTCCAGAAGTTGACATTTCCAATCAAAGCCCACTTGGCCGGCCACCCCCCAAATGGCAGGCAACTTCTGGCAAAGCTCCCACTCCCAGCAATGGATCCTCGACAAACAGGACCTCCTCCGCGAGCGTCAGTTCGATTTGATGTCCATCACCGAGGACGAGTACCAAAAGATCTTCATTTTCTTCGCCAACGTCATCCAAGTCCTGGGCGAGCAGCTCAAACTCCGCCAGCAGGTCATAGCCACGGCCACCGTCTATTTCAAGCGCTTCTACGCCCGCAATTCCCTCAAAAATATTGACCCACTCTTGCTGGCGCCCACTTGCATCCTGCTGGCTTCTAAAGTAGAAGAGTTCGGCGTGATCTCCAACTCCCGGCTGATCACCATCTGCCAGTCGGCCATCAAGTCCAAGTTCAACTATGCCTACGCCCAGGAGTTCCCCTACCGCACCAACCACATCCTCGAGTGCGAGTTCTACTTGCTGGAGAACCTCGACTGCTGCCTTATTGTCTACCAGCCGTACCGTCCACTGCTGCAGCTGGTCCAGGACATGGGCCAGGAGGACCAACTGCTCACGCTCACCTGGCGCATTGTCAACGATTCCCTGCGGACGGACGTGTGCCTTTTGTATCCACCCTACCAGGTAGGAGCCGCAGATCTCCCGCTGGTTCTATCTCATGTTTCCTTTTGTGCTCTTTCAGATAGCAATTGCCTGCCTGCAAATCGCCTGTGTGATTCTGCAGAAGGACGCCACGAAGCAGTGGTTCGCCGAGCTGAACGTGGACTTGGACAAGGTCCAGGAGATTGTGCGGGCCATTGTGAATCTCTATGAACTCTGGAAAGACTGGAAGGAGAAGGACGAGATTCAAATTCTGCTGTCTAAGATCCCCAAGCCAAAGCCACCGCCACAGCGCTGACACCAAGACTCAATATCAGACATTCGTACATGTATTATCCCTAATAGAATATATAAAACTTAAACTGCTAAATTGGCGAGCTCAAGTCCTGCGCCCCTCAGAGGTACCTGGCCTGGCCGCTGGAGAACTTGGTGTTGAGAATCTTGGCCTTGTCCACGATTTGCTTCGTTTGGTTCTTATCGATTTTGTTCATTTTCAAATCCACTTCACGGCTGAAAGGACGACGCTCCGGCTTGGCCCCCAAGGCGGCCAGCTCCTTCTCCTGCAAAACGCAAGCTCTTTAGTCCAATCCAAAGGAATCTTTCCACTCACCTTCTCTCGCTGCTCTTTGCGCAGCTTTTTCTGGTGCAGCTCCACCAGCGACTCGTCCCGTTTGTGTTTCTTCTTGTGCTTCTTGGCCAGGCGCTCCTGCTCGGCATCCCGCTGGCGCTCGTAGTTGGCCTGGGCCGTCTGCTCCAGATCCTTGGAGCTGCAGGGCTTCGGGCCCGCAGCCGCTGCCTCAGCCACGTCCTGCGGCGTCTTCGTCCACGAGGAGCTGCCGAAAACACATTAATGTTAGTTTGTTATCCTGTCAGCCACTCACCGATCACTGAAATCAGGACGCTCTTTGCCCTGGTAAAAGGTGCGCTTCATGTTGCCCAAGGCGGCCAGTCCGCCCTTCAGGCCCACTTCGGGCAGCTCCAGCATCCATTCCTCGCGCGCTTCCTGGTCCGTGGCGCCGGGCAGCCCACCGCCCTCCAAGGCGGCCAGTTTGAGGGTCAGCGCGCGTTCTTCCAGCTCCACTTGCGTGGCATTCGGCAAGGGCCCAAAGCAGCCGGCCAGGTCGTCATCACTGCTGGGGGTTTCCTCAGCCTGCGGCGGCTCGGCTGCCGGCCAGTCGCTGGGCATGACGGGGCCAATCAAGGCGGCTGGCTGGGTGGCTTCCTTGCGCAAGTGAGGCGGCAGGGCAGGCCCAAAGGTGTCGTCCTCGGGGGGCGGGGAAAGTTTGGCCCGCTTCTTCTCCTTGTGGCGCTTGTCCTTTTTGTGCTTCTTGCTTTTCTTGTGCTTCTTCTCCTGCTTCTTGTGCTTGCGCTTGCGCCGGAGGTCCTCGCTGCTGGCCTCGCTGCTCGAGTCGCTGGACATCCTGTCAATTCGCTTCTGAAACGGCAAATCGGCGGCAATGAAAGTCTTGATCCTGATTTCTCAACTGTTCATCTATTGACGGGAACGACTTTAGGCTTAAAATTAATTAACAAAAGGACGCCCAGCGGCGCAACTTAGTCAAAACGGCAGGAGGAGTGCCCCGTCTAGGCGAAGGTCTTCTTGGCCTTGCGGTAGCTGTAGACCATCGACTTGAGGACCCCGGCCGAGGCAATGTTCTTCAGCGACTGGCTGATGCTGCTGCGCCAGACGATGTCGTTGACCGACACCTGCAGGATCTTGGGCAGCAGCGGGTTCACCGTCAGATGCTCGATGACCTCGGTGTAGTCGCCGCGGCAGGCCGAGTTGCGCTTCAACCTCTGCTTCAGCTCATGGGGCAGGCGGCGCAGGTGATAGCGGAAAGCGGTCTTCGACTTGTCCTGCTCGAAGATGATCGACTCCTGGCGGGTCTCGGGGTCAAAGCCCTTCATATTGACGGCCACGAACCTGGCCAGCCGCTTCATCACCGGCTGGTAGAGCGTGAAGAACTCCCCAATCTGGGGCAGCACAATGTTCTGGACTTTCTTCTTGTTCTCCCCGAAGATCATGCGGAAGTCGCCCTTGTAGCTCAACGAGGCAATCGTGTGGAACAGTTCGTAGGCCGAGAAGTTCTGCGGCAGCAGCAGCAAGGCCGTTTCAAAGGCCGACATCAGGTTCTGATCGATGGCCGTCTGCAGGCGTATGTTGTCCGCAGGGTTCACCAGATCCGTCACGGGCTTCTGCAGGCGGCCGGCCAAGTACAAGTGCCGCCAGTCGACCAGGTCCTCGACGAGATGGTCCTCGGAGACCACGCCGTACTTGATGGTGATGCCGACATCCTGCAGTGGCACCAGCGTGTTGAAGTAGACGCGGGCGCCCAGCCTCTCCTGGTACTGCGAGACGAACTTGGCGCCGAAATGCTGGAGGGCCGAGTAGTGGCTGGGATGCCGGTGGATGTTCTCGGCATGGAAGCCAACCGAATCTCGCACGCAGAAGATCAAATCGATGACGCTGTTGGAGCCCACGGTTTCGGCTATGTTCTGGTAGCCAGCTTGCTGCTTGACCCCGGAGCCATAGGCAAACATGTAGGAGACGCTGCCCAGGGGGAATCTGGTGACCGTGCGCCTGTACAGGTCCAGCATGGCGCGAGGTGGTGCGGTGAGTTAGATGTGGGGAGTTGGGGGGCTTAAAATGCGAGATAGTTACGTGTTGTGGGCTGGCCAAGTGCGGAAGGATTGATTGCCATTCAGGAATTGCCGGATAACGCGGTTTTTGTCGCTGTGCGGGCGTTTTTTGTGATGCTTGCGGGCCGAGCGATAGGTGCGAGTCAGCTGATGGTGGGCAGTGTTGAGAAGCGAACGCGAGTACATAATTGTTTTTGGGTTGGCTAGTGAAATGTGCGGCGGGTCAGAGCGGCACACAATTTAGAGTCGATTTTTGAAATTCATTATTTTTATTTTTCGATTTGCTTCTTCTGAAGTTTACAGAGAATTTTAGACTAAGGAATTCACATAGCGTAGCTGTGTTTATTTGTACATTTTTTTTTTCTTTTCCAGCACTGTTCGAATTGAAATTCCGCTGTAGTGTTGACAAACCCCCAAAATTAACTGTGTTTTGATTCCTCTTCGAAAGAAGAAGCACACACGCACATGGCCGCACGGACATCGGGCAAAATTCAGAAACCGTGCTTGAGTTTGAAATTTTATTCAAAAATCCCAGCAGAAAACAACAACAATGCCGCAACCAATACAGAAAATGGAGTCCGCCACCCAACAGACACGCAAGCCCGGCCCTCAGCCGACTGACGTTCAAACCGCTGCTCCCGCTGCCGGGCCCTCCCCACCTCAGCCCAGCCAAATCGAAACCTTCACCACCGTAAGTAAAACCCCCAAACAGCCCATCTTCATCTGAATTCAAGTAAATCCTACAATATATTTTGTAATTTTTTTTTTCTCTCACTCCCTTGACGTAGAATGCTTTCCGCAACGTCGTTGCCTCCACACGCGCTTGCAACGCTTTTCCCCAGGGCCACGCGCGCACAATTTGCCTCACGTATCCCGGATATTCGCGCTTGGTGGACGACCAGTCGCGGCGGATTTGCGACATCATCGATATGCTCTTGCGTAGCGAGGATATCTCGGGAGATTTTCAGCAGTGAGTAGAGAGAAAGAGCAGCTGTCAGTGGCCCCCGTTTTTTCGAATTGACTGATTACAAATTTCATGTTCCTCACAGCCGTCAGCCGGAGGAGCAGCTCGAAATGGTCCAGGAGTGCAATGATTTCGTCTTCGAGCGCATCTCCACCAACATTGACATCAAGTGCGGCCACAGACAACCACACGCCCAGGCCATGGTCGTTGAGACCGAACTGAACGTTGAAAACATGGAAAGCCCACGCACTGCCGAGGCCCCCGAGCAGTCCACTAACGAGGGAACTCCGCGTGCCGGCAGCTGGAATCGCGCCCCCACCACACGCAGCCTGTCCGCGCGCCTGCTCACAGCCAAGAACATCCAACGTCCGCAAATGCAATTCAAAGTGCCGGCCGACAACAGCGCCCAGACTCCGTTTGTGCCTCGCCTAAAAGAGAAACCGAATTCTCTGAAGCCGCTTGCTTTGTTGCCCGAATACGACGAGGCCGGCAATGTCATCTCCTATCTGCATCCCTACGAGTTCGAGCTGCTGAAGTTCGAGCCGCCCTGCTGGCAGCTGGAAAAGAAAATTCCCCAAATGCCGCGGCCCCAGGCCGAGTGCGAGTTCTTCCTGGTGGACACTGTGGAAAAGCTGCACCAGGCCCTCGACGAGCTGCGCCAGGCCCAGCAGATTGCCATCGACGTGGAGCATCATTCCTATCGCACCTTCATGGGCATCACCTGCCTGGTCCAGATGTCCACCCGCCAGAAGGACTACATTTTCGACACGCTCACCCTGCGCGACGACATGCAGGTACTGAACCTCGTGCTCACCGACCCCAAAGTGCTGAAGATCCTGCACGGCGCCGACATGGACATCGAGTGGCTGCAGCGCGATCTCTCCCTCTACATTGTCAACATGTTCGACACTCACCGGGCGGCCAAGGTCCTGAACATGGCGCGCCTCTCGCTGGCCTTTTTGCTCAAACACTACGTGGATTTGGATGCGGACAAGAGCCTGCAGCTGGCCGACTGGCGCATACGCCCGCTGCCCCAGGAGCTCATCGAGTACGCCCGCCAGGACACCCACTACCTGATCTACATCTACGAGCGGCTCACCAACGACCTCCTGCAGCTCGACCACGGCCAGGCCCAGACCTTGCGCGTGGTCTACCAAATGAGCACCGAGGTGTGCAAGAAGCGCTACACGAAGCCCTTCATCAGCCCCGAATCGCATCTCGATTTGGTGCGCAAGACCAAGCGCTCGTTTGACAACCGCCAGCTGTTTGCCCTGCGCGGGATCTTCGCCTGGCGCGACGCCACTGCCCGCCAAGAGGACGAGAGCTATGGCTACGTTCTGCCCAACCACATGATGCTCCAAATCGCGGAGAGTCTGCCCCGCGAGATGCAGGGCATACTGGCCTGCTGCAATCCGATTCCGCCGCTGGTGCGCCAGCAGCTGCACACCCTGCATCAGATCGTGCTGCGGGCCCGCGAGCAGCCCTTGGTCAAAGTAAGTTTCCAGCCCTTCCGCCCGCACTACTGGACTTGGTCGGAGGTGCAGCCCACGTACTATTTGGTGCCGGCACCTCAGAATCTCTGGACCAGTTAATTCGGGTCAAGACTCCAGCAAGACAAATTTCTGTGATGGTTTCGCGTTGTATTACCTTGTATTTTTGACTCTGTAGACCCAAACTGCTGTCTATCGATATTATATCAATATTTATTTTCTACTCTCAATCCTCAATGTTCGTCAGCCCGTTCTCGAAGCCCGCAGCAGTGTCCTCCAGCCGGTGACCAGCGGGGTCAAGGACTACGCCAACAAACTCTACTGCCCCCATGACTTCTCGCATGCCGAGGAGCCGCGCGACGACCTGCCCACCCTGCTGGTCCGCAGTGCCCTGGGCAAGCTGAAGTTGGGCCCGGCCAGCGTCTCCAAGGAGGTTAAACAGGCCCCGCCGGCCATGTGTTTGTTCGAGAATCCCGACCAGCCCAGCGAGAGGGACGAGTTGCGCCTGAGCCGCGCCCGCCAGGAGCGCCAGGAGCAGCTGCTGCCCTACAAACGCTACCTGGCCATTCTGCCGCTGGCAGAGCAATTGAAACTCGACCAGGCTGCCCGGGAGCACAAGGAGCGGCTGGAGCGGCGCCTCTGCCCCACGGCCGAGGCCCCCGAGGCCATTAAATTCGACAGTCAGCCAGGCGATGCTGATCCTGACAACCTCTACAGTGTGCCATTGAAGGAGCAGCTCAAGCGGAAGTACCAAACAAAAAACGAGACGGAGACGCTGCCCACCAAGCGCCTTAAGAAGGAGGAGGCTCCACCTGTGGTGGAAGTGCCCAGCGGAGATGACGAGGAGGTCAAGGAGGTGCCCACCAAACGCCCCAGGAACCGCAAGAACCGACACAACTTCAAGGCCAAGGGACGCGTCCAGGCCCAGAGCAGCGGCCAGCCAGTCCAGCTGCCCAAGGCCGCGGAGAACTTTGACTACAAGAAGGTGGACTTCAAGAAGTTCCAGGGCGGCGGCCAGCGGGCCCGCGGCACCGAAATCAAGCCCCAAATCCACGGCAAGGTGAGTCCTTCAAGGAGTTTAAATGACTTCCTCGATTAATTGGCTGAACTTTCCTTAGAATCGTCCCAACAACCGGAGCAACAAGCAGTTCAACAAGCTCTTCACCTTCAGCAACATCAAGAAGGAGGGCAGGAAGTGAAATTGACGAAGCACCCGCACGGACTTTTTGTAACTTTATAAATAATTCTTCTATCTCCTTGAATAACAGCACTAGAACTATGGTGTAAAATTAGAATTTGCCTATGCTCACAGCGTCTTGAACATCCTGTCGCCCTCCTTGTCCATGCAGTGCTCGACCACCGCGTAGACGACGAGCAGGCGCCGCTCCACCCCCCGTTTGTGCTTGTCGGTGATCAAGGGATAAAGCGCATCCTGCTTGGACAGCCGGTCCACAATCTCTGTCAGCACGCCGCCGGAAAACACCTGCAGGCGGTCCCACGTGGACTTGCGCAGGCTGCAAAACAAAATTGAATCTTTGGAGGTGAAGATACTCGGCCAACTTACAGGCAGCACTGGTAGAGCGGGGCCAGGATGTCGAGGTGGTCCTTGTGCGGGTTGCCGAACGACTTGCCGTTGTCGATGAGCATCACGCGCTCCTCGCGCGTCTCGTAATGATGCCGATCCCCGTTCTGGATGAGGTAGTCGAAGATGGCCACGTCCACCAGGTCCAGCAGGCGCATCGTCTCCATTTTGTTCTTCAGCGGTCTGCAAGAGCCAAGTGAATGAGAATGTCGGGATTAGCCCAGCCCACCTACTTGCAGTAGTTCATGTCGTCCTCCCAGGGCGCCCGCTTGTCGTCCTTGTAAGTGCGCTGCCAGGGCGAGCGGCGCTTGGCCAGCGTCCCCGGCACAATGTAAATCATCACCCCCTCAATATTGTGCTGGGCATCCCCACACACAGTCTCGTCCTCGTTACAGTAGTGGCATTTGCCGTAGAGGCAGTAGGACTCGTTGCCCTCCTCGTCCTGGCTGATGGCTATGGTGTTTTGCAGCTCCTGGTCGCCATGGGCGTAGATTTCGTCTTTTAGATTCACCACACGGCCCACCACAATGGGCGTCCAGCGCAGGTCCAGGACGGCCCCCAGGTAGAACGCATAGACCTCGGCCACATGGCGGTCCTTGCCGCTGTAGACTTGGCCCTCGATCACTATGTCCCGGGGGTACCATTGCGGCTTGAAGATCACCTTCTGCTGGTGGGCCAGGCGCATGAGCAGCTTCAGCTGCGTGCCGCGGCCCAGGTTGTTGACCCTGGTGATGGGCTCCTGGCGCAGCGTCTGCAGCAGCTGCCCCATCGAGGAGTCGTACGTGGGGTAGACTTCGTTCTCATGAGGCCACTGAAAGGACGAGAGTGGAAATGCCAGCCAGAAAGGAGCTAATGACGACTCACCCAATTGGCTATGTCCCACAGGACACTGGCGTTCTCGTAGGCCGCCAGTTTGTAGTTCTTGAGGAGCTTATTGCGGTACATGAAGAAGCGGGGGTTGCGGTTCAGGTAGACCGGCTTGAGGTGGCGCATCTTGTGCCGGATCATGCTCTCCAGGGCGCGCACGCTGGCCAGCTGACCCTCCTCGGCGTTTAGGTAGTACATAAAGTAGAAGTTCCCGCCCACGGCCAGGCAGAGCAGGCTGACGATGATGGCCAGAATGATGGCAGTGCGCTTGTTCATCTTCTCTCCTGGGCACTCAGTTTTTATTTATAATATTCCACGTACACACGGATTGCTTAATTCTTGTGTTGCTTTTTATCTTGTTAATATTGTTATTGTTTGCTGAATGCTCTGGCATTCTGTGGCTTGTTGGGTTCTTGTTGCTGCTTCTGTTTTTGGCAGACATCGGCAACAACTGTTCGCATCACTCCTTCAATGTTGCTGGCGGCGATTAATTAAACAATCATTGTTTTATGGGCACAGGACTTTCCTTCAATTGTTTCTAAATATATCGGGGATTATGTAAAGGCCGACTTGTCAGCGGAAATGATCGCTGTCAGCGGTTCATGGTCGGGTGCGTCAGTAACAAGCTAATCAGAGGGACCTCCGCGCTGCCGCATTGCTGCTGTCTGTTTACAACGTGTGACCCCCTTTTTGGTGTGGCAGATCTTGGCATCCGCCGGCCAATTGCTATAAATCTCGTTCGCACACTTCTATTAATTAAATTAATTGCGCTAAAATCGCCGAACTATTCGCAGCCGCCGGGGCATCCAACGTTGTCGGCTTCGTCCGCACGCGTTCACCAACCAGGCGATTCTGTGGTCGTTCTTGGGAGGAACAAAGCATTTTACTGTTGCCGTCTCCTTTTGAGGTGTGTGCGGCCGCTCTTTTAATTGATTTGCCCGGCGGCTGCTACAGCTGAACGCGCCTCCTAGCCAATTTGGTTGGCGTTTGGTTAAAAATAGATTTGTTTATAAAATAAAAACAATGGAGAAAGCCAAAGCGTGTGAAGCGCTTGCCGGCCGACCACAACAAAAAACAGCTGATGTTGACAGCAGCCGGCCACGCGGCCTGCAGCACTCCGGCAACCCTGCAAGCTCTGCGTTACCGCCGATCTGGCAGCTCGGCCAACCGCAAGAGCGCTAATTTCGAAAGGTTAATGGTGCGCGTGATTGGTACATAATTTATGATGACTCAGTGAAATTAATGGAAATGTCTGCCAGGGCGAATGTCAGTGGCAGCGCCACATTTATGAAATAATAAACATCCAGCAAATTGCAATGAGCACACACAAGTCGTTCCGTCCATTCCACGGTCCATTCGTCGCTGCCACCCACAAGCACCTGACGTAGCAGCCACTCTGCGTGGGAGTACCAAACCCAGCAGAACTGAATTAGCACTCTCTTATGTTGTGCGGTTGAACGAATACACATGAATGTATGTGCCCATAAGAGGGGAATGTGTTTTGGGCAGTTGGTCCGATTGTCCCGCACTTGGGAGCCTTAAAGTACCCGACAACCAATGGAGCGACGGAGACTAAGCAGCAGGGCCAAGGACTGCCGGGGCAGGGGGCGTCCCATATGGCGAATATAAACCAACAAATGATAACGGCACTCGAGCAAACAACAATAAAGGATGAAAAGCACGAAAATCGAGTAAATGAAAGAAATAATGGTGGCAAAACGTGTAACAAGTAACAAAACACACACGCACATCCCGGCGGCCCTCCCTGAGGACGGGTGTGCGTATCCTTCTCAACATAAATGGGTGGGTCTTGAGCCAAATTGAATCGCCCGTCTGTCCTTCGTTTCTCTCTGCCGGCGTACGCAAATGTGAACAAATGTTTGCTTTATATTTGCCCGTGTCTGTATGTTTGGATGGGGATACGAAGGTGCCACATTAAAGCGAGCCAATTTGGGTTGGCGTTGATGTGTTGTCATCTTTTTGGTTGGCGCGCATATAAAGTTCAAATTAAATTTGAAACGGTTCACGGCTTACCCGGTTCGCCGCGGAGCCAACGATCTGGCAGCGCTTGATCGCGGATTTTTACAGTTAACTTTCTGATGCGCGTGGGAATTGTGCAGTGTGCAAATTGTGAAATATAAAATTAAATAAATTGAGAATTCCACAGCCCGGCTGGAGTGCGTGTAAGCGGGTAAGTGACTATCAACTTTTTATTGACACCAGAAGCACAGTCGCATCATCGGCACACGTGTGAGAGAGGTCGTCCGGCTAAACGAAACTTAACAATTCAATTAACCACAAATTGCGCACAAGTTGTGACGGCGACAAACCGAAAAGTCACAGCCAGCGCCACGAAACATTCGGTAATTGGGTCAGCCGGCCAGGATACGGCCAGTTGACAGAGACATGCCTTCATAAAAGCCACCGGACGCCTGCTCACATGTGGCCCACAAAAAGTTGCGGCGGACGCTGCCCACGGCCCGTAATTGCCAAGGCGACGCGCATCGAAAAGCGACAGGGGGCGGCAGGGGGCAGGGCAGAGACAACGAGAAATTCGGTTGAGTGGTTGAAACTTGCGGCTTTCAATTTGATTGCAATTTACACTGCGCGGCAAAGCAAAGACCTGAATTTCCATTAATCCTTGTGTACGCCGCCTGACAGTGCCCGCGTTAATTACTCATACGCTGCGGCCACAAAGGCAACCCTGCCAGGGGCCCGCGCCTGCCAGCACAGTGGCCAATTTTTTCTCGCAGTTTCCATTTAGGGAATCGCTTTTTTTTAAGCCGTTGAAATAGGCAAATCATCCACTGTGGCGCCCACCCTCATTAATTTCTTTAATGCCACCTTTTATCTGACCTTTCATGCGTTTTCTAATTAATTGGGTGACATTCCCGCCGCCGGCGCTGTTGGATGGCCCAATTGGCGGGGGCACGTGCTGCTCGGCGCTGATTCCTTGTCGCCTGGCCGATGATAAATTACAATTTAATTTGTTTAGCATTAAAGCCGCTGCGCTGCCTCGTCCCATCAAATTAATTGTTTTTACATTTCATTTTTGGGCACTTTTTTTGTTTGCGCTGAGGTTTTTTCTCCGACGAGGAGAAAACCAAAGGACTCGAGCAAAGCATAAAATATGCTAATTTTAAATTCCAAGTCTGTCCTTGGAAGGCTAATGAGTCAGCCGCCCGCACGACCCTTCGATTTTCGTGTAATGCCAATTTAAATGTACAGTCCACTCAAAAACAACTCGCCCATTTTGTGCAAGCGCAACTCTTTCCGGTCAAGGGTGGCCATCAAAAACGAATTACCTCCCCCAACCTGCCCCAGCCAAGCCCGGGGATTATCCTGGAAAGAAGTTTAAGGCTAGCCGAGGTTTTTGGTTGGGTTTGTTCTTTCCAATTGTTGTCTGCTGGAAATTGCATTCATTTTTCATGTTTTGACCAACAAAACCAACCGCATGATGAATGGAGCCATTCTGGCCAGCCTACAAAAATTAACTCATTCGTCTGCCTGACAAGCGGAATTTCCTCCTGTCAAAATAGAAGCCATCAAAAGTTTGAGGAGAAAGTTAAAACGACGGCTGAATGTCCTGCAGGAGGCTTTTTGAAAGCTCCGTTCTCAAAAATAAGAGTAGAGGGAATTTTATTTATTTTTCTCTAGAATTCCCTAACTATTTTTATCTCAAGATAATAACTCTGAATATTTGATTCTGGGAACATAAAAGTAAAAATCTATAGGTAAATATTTAAGTTCAAAGAAAGGCAAATTAAGAATTCTCGGGTCTTTAAAAACACCAACAGAGAATCAAGTAAGAAGACTCTTAAGGCTTTTTTAAAGAGAAAGAAATTAATTTCAATCCTAATTTTGAAAAAATAAAAATCCCTTTAATGAAATTAAATTCTTTCAATTTCAGTTGATTAAACGCGTCACTTTAAGCATATTAATGCTTTTATTTTGGATTCTTCTATTCTCAGACTTAAAGACTTAAGGTTTTTTTTCAAGGGAACTAATAAATTTATATCTTTAATTTCAAGAAATTCAATTCCCTTTAATGAAAATATATTCTTGGAATTTCAGTTGATTAGACTCATCAATTTAAACAAATTAATGAAAGTATTTCAGATACTTCTATCCTCAGACTTAAAGATTTTCCCATCTTTGATCTCTTCATCATATTCCTATCATCTTTTTCTTTTAAGAAAAGTTTAGTAGGATTATAAAAATTCCAATAACTTGTTGACTGAAGAAATTTATTGTCAATATCTTCTTAGAGTCTATAATTGAAAATCCAAAGCTTATAATACTTCAAATTAATGTATTCCTTCAATATTAGACTCAGAAATATGGCAAAAATATTCAGGTTGGTTGGTAGGAGCTTCAATTTTGGCATTTTATTGATGACTCTAAGAAACTTATAGTCAATATCTTCTTAGAATTTATATATGAAGATCTAAAACTGATAAATCTTTATATCTATGTATTCCTTCGATATTATATTCAGAAATATGGTAAAAATATTCAGGCCCTTCGAACTTGGCATTTTATTGATGACGTTAAGAATTTTATAGTCTATATCTTCTTAGAGTCTATAATTGAAAATCCAAAGCTTATAATACTTCAAATTAATGTATTCCTTCGATATTAGAATCAGAAATATGGCAAAAATATTCAGGTTGGTTGGTAGGATCATCGATCTTGGCATTTTATTGATGACTTTAAGAAATTTATATTCTATATCTTCTTAGAATTTTTAAATGAGAATTTAAAACTTATAAATCTTTATATTTGTGTATTCCTTTGATATTCGACTCGGAAAAATGGCAAAACCATCGATCTTGGCATTTTTTTTTTATGAATTTAGGAAATTTATAGTCTATATCTTCTTAGAAATAATAAATTCAAATCGAAGGCTTATAATATTTCATATTTAAGTATTCCTTCGATATTAGACTCAGAAATATGGCAAAAATATTCAGGTTGGTAGGACCCATTTCATTCTGCTCCCATTAAATCAACATTCCGTCCACAATCT
>JBAMCP010001028.1:0-29443 GCA_037075105.1 Lissocephala sabroskyi
GGATAAAGCCTAACCCGGAAAAGGTCCAAGCAATAACAAAAACTGCTGTGCCGGAGACCGCAACAGAAATAAAAAAAATCCTTAGTGGTTCAAAGGATTAATACATTTCCTAAGGAAGGAGTATCAAAAAATTAACACTGAGTTTCAAATAAATGATAAAAATATTAAACAAGACAACAATTTTAACTCAAATGAACAATCACACCAATTTAAAAGACAGTCAAACCAAAACCGAAGCCAAAATTTCAATCAAAATCAAAACCAAAATTTCAATCAAAATTAAAACCAAAATTTCAATCAAAATCAGAATCAGAATTTTAATCAGAATAGCAGCCAAAACGTTAGGCAGAAGCCAAATAACGAAAATAGAAGTCAGAGCTTTAGACAAAATTATACGCCCAATAACCCACAACCACCAGCCGAAGCAATAAGTGTAAACAATATCAATGAAGATAAGGGAAGCATTGAAGGTCTACAAGAAGGAGGCCAGTTTTTTACAAACTAGCCTCGGAAGAAAAAAGCAACAATAGAAGGAAGTTTGTTTTCAATTTTAATTGACACAGGCTCAACAATAAGTATCCTCAATTTAAATAGAGTAAACTAGGCTTTTTATAAAATTTTTGAAAAATATAATAAATCTATTAATACCATAAATGGTAAATTCGAAACAGATAATTATTTAGTATCAACAAGGGTACCAATTGAGTTTCAGTACGATCAAAAAGCAAGATCAAGATGAACACAGCTTTGCCTTTATTAGGCATGCAAGTTAGCACCTTCCCGCTAATATTAACAATTATTCCCTTCTAAGAACTTCACTTGAAAGTCTCCCACAACACTTCCGCTTAACGATTCTCAAAAGTTACCCAAAACAATCCGCGACGCTGCAAGCGTAAGCAAATCCGCGACAGCAGCTGCAAACCAAAAATTCCAAGCTTCGCCAAGAAATAAATACATACTAACTTACTAATTTGTAAGTTTGCTTCAGTTCTAATCGAGAAAATAAAGGCATCGGCCACAAACCAAATCTTTTCAATTTTTTTATTTCCTTTCGGAGCGGATAAAGTTAATTTGCACTTCCTACAAAGAAACGATAGACCAGTTATGGATGGATCCTGTATGAAGTGTGCAACCGTTGTGGAAGATATTATTGTTCCAGAAGCTGCCAAAACGAGGACTGGCAAAGGCACCACTACGTTTGCCAACCACCACCACTTGATCGACCAATGCCGCCTCTAATGGTATGAAAAAATAATGAACGCCATAGAGGATAAACAGAAAGAAACAAGACGAGGTGGAATAAAAGAACGCGTCAGGAAAAGGAAAGCACGCGACCACCTACACTGAAGGAACTACCAAAACTGAAGAAGGTATGTCCCAAGGATTGCAAAGGACCCTTATATTCACCTTACTGTGAATACACGTGTAAACCGTGGAATTGAAAAGCAGCCATCACCAAATGATCAACCCAGCAGCAGCAGCAGCAGTACACCAACACGACTAGACGAAGGAGACCGGCCGACAGCGCTACAAAGAGCGCCCAACCCACCACAACACAAAATATATACATTGGGGAGCAAAAGTGATTCCATGATCAACGTTTTCATGTTTGAGCGCATATAAAAATTAAACGAATAAAGTAAATGACAAAATCTTTTTTTTCCTTGAATACCTTGGTTTTTGTTACAATTAGACGAATATAACAAAAAAGTAAAAAAAGAAATGAAATAGTTAAAATTCCAAAACTAAAACAAGTGGCATGTACTCATGTACTATTTGTATTTCAGATAAAATAAGACATGCACTGCGCTGCATAAAAATTACATATAATGAAACATTGTTAAATCGAGCAGGTTCATCCCGCCCGATAGCGAGTGGCCTGCAAATTACTATTCTATTACTGATAATTGCAGTTGTAAATGTCGCCCAATTCGTGCAAGAACTCTACTTGAAGCACAATAAATTGAGGGGCGAACAATTTAGATAAGATTAAAGAAATCAAAAATTATGGAATGGAGGCATATAAAAAACAAATTAATTGAAATAAAGACCTCATTCGATAAATCATATAAATGTTTAACGCAAAATAGAATTTTTCAAGAGCCAACTGTAAAGAAGGATTCCAGTCTGTTAGTCAGCTGTTTCAACGAGGCACGCGTACTCATTCACGATAATGGGGGACATTGCTCAATACAAATCACTGGTATGAGGTTTCACGAATTTGATCAGGTTTCGCTCAAACTTGATAACCATAAAAGTGAGATACAATTTAAAAATTTCAATTCCAACAACAATACAGCCTTAGTTATTTCACAAAGCGACGATCAATCGCATTCAGACCTAGATTAACTTGAACAGGAGGCATAGCAGAAGAAGACATAAAGAACCTCACGATTTCGGCAATATTGACAATATCAGATTGGGACGATTCAGAGAATAGTTCCTCATATCGCACTGATATAAAAGGTACAATGGCCGATGAAGCATTAGCTCAACGAGCATTTGTCAAAGACATATCAAGCTCAATACCTGAATTCGGTGGACAAAAAATCAATTTGCTCAGATTTCTCACAGCACTCAGAGAGGTCAATCTAACGAAAGGACCATATGAAGCTATGACCGTAGAAATCATAAAGTCTAAAATTAATGGACCAACAGTCTACAAAACAAAAGACGAAACAACCGTCGAAGCGATAATCAAGAAGCTTCAAGAAACGGTAGTCGGAGAATCATCCGGCCAAAATGTCAAATGTTAAACAAAGAGGTAAAACAGCAACCGAGTTTGCTACACACATAGAAAGCCTAGGAAAGCTTCTAGGAGCATCTTACATAGATGAGGGATTCAAGTGCGAGCATGCCGATACGCTAAGCACCAAAGAAGCTATATCGGTTGTGATAAAAAATTGCGAACACTCCCGTTTAAAGACAATTTTGGAACGAACGAGGCCGTATCCTAATACATTCAATGTAGTACAGACATAACCGGCAGTACCAGTTCAATACTATTTTCCCAGCGAGGAAAAGTATTTCGTGTAAACAACCACAGATTTAACAACTACCGCGGTAGAGGAAATTACCGAGGTGCTAGAAATAACTATAGAGGTTACGAACAACCTAGAGGTACCAACAACTACCATGGCCGACAATACGGTAATGTCAGAGTACTACAAGAGCACTCGGAAAACCAAGAGACACCCTTAAGATCGGACCGACAGTAAAAGGCACGGCTTACTCGCTTAGTCTGAACTCAAATATTTTCATCAGAGCCAAAAATGAACACACCAACAGAGTTTTAACATTTCTAATAGACACAGACGCTGAAATTTCCATAATCAAAGAAAATTCGGACTATTTCAATCATGTTGATCATGATATAGTAACATTATTTTAAATTGCTGTGTAAGATAAAGTAACCACATTTTTGTACATTCACATTATCTACAAAATTATTAAGAATTCAAGGTCCAGCGCGGTAATATGATCCCGGCATGCGCTTGTTTCCAGGTCATCAAAAAACAAAGAATTACTTAGAAACATCTGCATGGGAATCGCGCTGACCTTAAAAATGTTTAACCTGCAAATAAGTCAAGAAGACAATTCAAATTGCAGACTTAAAAAGACAAACTTCAGAAGCGGACGAATCAGTTCGAAGTGACCGATCTATTGGCGACAACGCGAATTTGTATAAATTTGTATCTTGCTTTGAATTGAAAAATAAGCGTGTAACAAATAAAGTTTCTGTGTGTTATTTATTTATTTAATTAAATAACGGGAACCTATCGTTTGAAGCCCCACAGTAGAATGCATCGGGTATTAATTTACCTATTTTAGTGAATTGGGCAGAACTTACACGTTCAAGT
This sequence comes from Lissocephala sabroskyi, assembly GCA_037075105.1. Lineage (NCBI taxonomy): Eukaryota > Metazoa > Arthropoda > Insecta > Diptera > Drosophilidae > Lissocephala > Lissocephala sabroskyi. The sequence continues at coordinate 3,861 of JBAMCP010001028.1, forward strand.
GCTAAACAAAAAATTGTGAAGCATATAATTATATAACAATTAAAATAAAGACAATTGCGTAGCTTATGCGTTATCTAGAATAACCATCGACAACTTAAAGGACATGACACAAAAAATATTAAAAGTCAGTACAAGATATCAAATTAGACAGAAAACCTGCGCAGGTAAAGAAATTGAAAAGGAAAATATAAATGAATCTAAGCGCAATATTCATAGAGTCATAAAAGTAGTGACCTTGCACATAACTACTTCATGTTCTTTCAAACATGGTAAAAAGGTTATAGCAAGATATGACATTTGCGATTTGATTTTAAATGGAATAGTTGACTTAGGTCAGTTTCTCCATAGGCTCGAATTACTGGCCAGTAAATACAAAATTAGCAAAGTCGAAGTGGCACCGTGGGAAACTTTCTTTGAATTAAATTCCTATGATAGTTTCGAAATAATGGGCAACGAAATATTAAAGACATTAAGAGTAGCGCTACTCAACCCGGTGACCCAAATAAAAAATGAAAAAGAAAAAGATTTAATACACTACACTACATAATGACCCAATTCAGGGAGGACACACAGGATTCGCAAAAACCTTCGCCAAGATCAATAGATATTACTTTTGGAAAGGTATGACTCAATACATCAATGAGTACATACGAAAATGCGAAAAATGCCAAAAATCAAAAATTACGAAAAAACCAAGACCGCACTAACAATTACTGAAACTCCGACAAAAACTTTTGATAGGGTAATAGTTGATACAATTGGCCCACTACCAAAATCAGAAAAGGCAATGAATACGCAGTCACGCTCATTTGCGATTTGACTAAATACTTAGTTGCCATACCAATTGAAAATAAAAGCGCAGCAGCTGTAGCAACAGCACTATTTGAATCTTTTATTCTCAAGAACGGTCCAATGAAGACGTTCATTTCGGACATGGGAACGGAATATAAGAACTCAATTATAAATGACCTATGCAAATACATCAAGATCAAGAATATAACATCAACAGCGCACCACCACCAGACAGTGGGAACAATAGAAAGAAGTCACAGAACATTCAATGAGTACATTCGGTCTTACATAAAAGTGGATAAAACAGATTGGGATGTATGGCTTCAATATTTTGTTTTTTGTTTTAACACAACCCCCTCTATGGCACATAATTATTGTCCATATGAGTAAGTATTTGGTAGGACAATTAATTTACCAAATTTCTTTAATAGTATATGTAGTATAGTGACGTACTCACTCTCACACTCCATCCATAAATGCTAAGCCACGCATAACGCTTAACGCTGTGCGGTCCCCAAACGGAATCCTAACTATAAACAATCCCCAGAAACAATTAAATTCGATACCAAGAAATATTCCATCAACCGAAATTCAAATGTAAGCAACTTCTCTTGGGTTGCCGCGCCAAATAATGTAAACAGATACGAAACTCAAATGTAAGCAACTTCTCTTGGGTTGCTGCGCTCAAATAATGTAAACAAATAACCAATAGCCAGTACAGATTCAACTTTTCGTTTATCCTAAGTACGGTCTTAAGCTGATCATCATCAAATCAAGAACATAACTATATATACCATAGAAGATTATGCAAAGGAAAGCAAGTATAGATTCGAAGTAGCATATGAAAGAGCAAGAAAAATGCTTGAAGTTCATAAGCAGAATAATAAGGAATTATATAAGGCTAAGTAGTCCTAAGATCATGATCGGACATTTATTCAAATAAAGAACTTCAAACAAGACACTTCGTCTCTTGTATTCGTCCGTGGAATTATTATTTGTTCAATCTGTTAGTCAAGTCGGCCACCGGATATCTTATCCTATTACACATCTCCTCGATTTTAATACTCCTTCCCACTGAATTTCCCGTAGAATTCTACTAACTCTTATTAAATCATAACATAGAATAATTTTTTTTTCTTTGTGGGGCCTGTTTCTCTTTGGCTGTGATTCGGGGCACAGCTGGCTCTTTTGAGCAAATTAAACACCCCCAACGGACAGATATTTTCAGGCCTAGTATTAAGTCCAATTATTAATTTTTCTTACTAGATGTTGGCAGTCGTTGCTTAATAAATGAAATTAATTAATTAATTAATTAAATTACTATATAATTAAATTAATTACACACTTGTTCCGTGTTCGACTTATATTCAAACTTGGTATATTGGTATATTATAATCTACGTGTGCTAATATTGGTTCCGATGTAATTAGAACTTTTAATTTTTCAAAGGCCTCATCTACGGGATTAATTCTGACATTTTTCTTTAACTGACTTGTCATTGTTCCGCAATTTTGGTAAAGTTCGGGATAAGTTTACGATAAAATCCGCAAATACTAAGAAATAATTTTACTTCAATTGTTGCTGTTGGTATAGGGATTTTTAAAATTGCTTGAATTTTTTCTGGTTTGGGTTTTATCCCCTCTGCGGTTACTACATCGTCTAGAGATTTTGTTTCAGCACTTGTTGGAAAAGATCAAAGAGTGCCTGATAATCAGTATTAGAACTTTTAGTGTTATTTAAATGATTTTGAGTTGTGTTGTAACTTTGTTTGTATTGTTTGTTCTTATCTCTCTGATCTTGGTTTTGATTTTGTGATTTCCTATTGCATTTGCTGTCTGTATTAAAAACAGTATCGTAGTATCCTTCTATCTGAGCTGCCTGCCTAAGTTTGGTAGTGCTTTGAACGTCATGTTTAGATATGATTATGAACAACCTTATTGGCAACCTTCTATATATGACATCCTTAATTGTGCTTCTCATTGCAGCTGAATAAATTTTTGTGTTGTTTATATTTGTTTCTAAATGTAACTTATTTCTTATTTCTAATATTTTGGATTCTAGTTCTTCGACAAATTTGCGACACGTACCGGTCCAATAGGTGTTGTACAATTTTCTAAGCAATTCCTGGTATGGTGTTTGGTTGTTGAATTCCGAGATTAATGTTGTTCGTAGATCTTCCCAATTGCTACATCCTTGTACGCGTGCTGCTAGTTCGGCTCTTCCTGATAGCAACGAGTTGATAGCTCCAAAGATAACTGCGCGCTGTCTGATGTCTTCGGTCGGGAATAAGTGCATAGCGTAATCAATGCTCTTGATGAACGAGGCCAAATCCTGAGTCGATCCTCGGTAAGGGCGCGAGTGACGGATCATGTCGACGACTGTTTCCAAGTCGTCCGAAGACAACAAGCTTATTTGCGATGATTCTGGCATGGTCATGTTTTTTTTTTTTTATTATCTTTTTAAAATCACTTTATAAAAGTTTTTTATGCAAGTTTCTTCCGTCGATTGTTTTGCGGGTTTTTTTCACCGATAAACACTGTGACACTTCTTTGTTTGTGTTAAATTGCTTTGTGACAATTTTTCGCACTTGGCACAAAACTTTAAAAATCCAAGAAAATTAGTGTTTGAATTTTCTTTTAAGAATTATTTGTAGAAGGATTTCCAATGTTTACCGTACCGACTGCGCCAATAGCACTTCGACGTTCAACGTTTAAAATAAAAAAAAATATATCTTTATTAAAAATTTGAAGAAGCGGAGGTTTTATCCCCGATGAAGTGGGATTAAAAACTAAAGCTGAGAGAGTAAAGTTTTTGCTTATATGAAGATCTTGGGTGCGTGGCTGAGTGAAATTCTCTCTGGAAATGTTGGGTGCATGGCAGAGTGAAGTTCTCTTTTGAGTGAAGTTGGTGGTGTTTTTCGTTGGAGAGCGGCACATGGCGTATGTGACTGGCAGATCGAGCCAATCAGCAGATTCCTTCTTATGTTTACATTTGAATTTTGAATGTCCAGCTTGGTGGATGGCTTGGGGTGGGGGTGATGCTGGGTATTTGTTATTGCAGCTGAGCTATTGCTTTCTGGCGCATTTCTTGGTAGGCATGGATATATAGTGACATTTCCATGCAGTCAGCATAATTCGATCTCAAATAATTTTTTGTTTTTCTGATAGTAATGGCTTCCTGTCCACGATATTTTTTGCTAAATTAGCATGGTCATATTGTTGTTCTCGTTTTTAATCGGACGTTGATGTCAACGCAGCATCAGCAAGCGTTAAGTCCCAATGGTTATCGTCTTCTAGTAATTTTAGCTCACGACATTCATCTTGTATTATTATATTTTCCACCTTCCATTTTATAAGATTTAAGAATTACAGCAAAACAGGATATTAAATTAATGCTTGTTTTAGGCAAACAAGATTCGAAAGTTTCTGAAAGATTCTACGGAATTCCCAATCAAGGACTGCATGTGCGAAAAGTTGTTTAATAGAAATATGTATTTATTTTTCAAGAACGTTTTTCATCCGTTTTAATACCCAAAACTGCGTAACCTCAATTGGTTTAATTTTAAATGCTTTCTCACTGCGCACTGATTGCTTGGAAAAGTAGAGAGGGTTTTAAGAACAAGAACAGGAGGAAAGGATTCATTGCTGAAATCAAGAACTGGATTCTGAAATTAAGGCGAAGCATCAGAACAAATTATTTTCCCATTTTGCATTGTAACAAGACAATATTTCTGGTATTAGTTTTCAGTGTAACAGAACTGCGGCTTCCGTTCTTAAGAGAAACTAAATATAAAACTGCCATAATTTATATTTTATATTTTCGACTCCAATCGATTTTTGGGGAGCGGCAACGCGGCATTTATTTGGCAAATGCCACGTCGTGTGCAGGCTTCGTGTGGTAAGTGGAAATGACAAACTACCGGGAATTGGTCAAATCATTCGTGGCTAATAATTTACGCCATTGGCTGAGCTGCAGCAACGCCAAAAGCTGCCCGGATAATCCAACATTTGCGGTTTCTAATTAAATTAACCAGCATCCCCGTCCGGCAAGGGCAGTGCGGGCCGCCTGTGTGTACGCACGTACAATTGTATCTCATATAAAAAGGAGCTCTGGTCCTAATGAGTAATGAAAGTCCTCGCCGCTGGATGCCAGAGCCGGCGCGAAGGGAAGCAAGACTTCAGTTAGCGCGCGGCCAAAAGGGAAATTGCTCCACTGACCACAAAAGCAAAATGATTAATTATCGCCATTTCGTTGGCGCAAAGAGCGAAACGCGAACGCCAGCGAGAAACGTGAACCGGCCAAAGACAAAGCTGCGGGGCCCCAGCAGCCGCCCTAAAATTAGCAACAAAGAGCCAGCGCCGCCCGCCAATTCGACCCCAAACCGCCCGACCAGCGCCACCTACCGGCCGGCCCGGTATGCATAACGGGGTCATTTGATTTGCACACCAATCGCTCATTACATTTACTCAATTGTCGCCGTTTTAATTAAAGTCGGACGGCCGGCCCATCCCAAAGCCTTTGGGCTAAGGCGGCACTTGAGTTTAATTGGAAAATTTATATGAGGGTGGTCCAGGAATTGCAAAAAAAAAGAAAAACATTTTAAACCTTATCATATTTAAATAAAGAATTATCCTGCACTTTACTCTTTGATCCCTTAAGTATAACCAAAGGTGATTTGAATACCATAAATGGGGCGAAAAGGAATCTGCCATATTTTCCTTAAATTTTAATAAGTTCCAAGGAAACCCAAAGAATTTAAGATCGTTCTTTTCTAGTTCGAAACTAGAAAATATCAAATCAAATATCTGAAGAAACGACAATCAGAATGGTGAACAAATTTTAAAACCTACCACTTTCGAACCGAGGCGAGGCAAGGCTAATGGGGATTTCGGAGGACCCTTGTGCTCCTTGTGGCCATTTTCGTGCATAATTAGCTGGCAAATTGCATTTTTATGCCCGTTAAATTGAAAAGTTGACACACTCACACCCACCGGTGGGTGGGGGGACAGGAACATCACTGCTAATTACATTTTTATGCCTGCTGGCCAAAGTTATATGAAAGGAGCAGGGGGAGAAGACGATGGCTCAAATCGTCAGCCAAACGGCAAAACTGAAGAATTTTTTCAATTAAAATTTAGTGGGAGACAACGGCAAACACACTCGCCGCACTCAGACTGCCAGCCAGGCAAATGGCAATCACATTCTCATTGGGATCCGACTTAGCCCAGCACCCGCCGGGACCCCCCAAATCTAATTAGGAATAACGCGCGTCACGAACTTGACTTCGAACTGTAGAGGAGTGGCGGGGGTGGGGTAGGGGCGTGGCCCCGGTTACTTGGGCGTGGAAAATTGTGCGCAACGGAAATGGCAAAAATAGTTTAGACTAATTTAATTTGCGTTTGCAATTTTCATTTGAAAAGTTCCAAGGAAAAAACTTTGCCACACTTGTCCGTCTCCCCGTCTGTCTGGCCAAGACCGCAACGAGCCGCCCCACGGCCATCACACACCAGTGTCATTAATCAAAGTAATTGCAGCGACAAATGAATGCAGGACAGAAGGACACCCACCACAAAGCGAAGGTGAGTCGGGCAGTCGTGGAGTTGGGCAGAAATGCGGTAGCCAAAAGTCAACCGATTTCTTTAAGCTGCCGGCCCAATTTTTCAATTGGCCGGGCCGGCGAACTTTCACGCTTTGTTTGTTAAATTTATTTAGTAATCGAGCAGGACGAGGGGATGGGGGCATCAATGCCGAGCCAACTACAAGCAGAAGTAAATAAATTCGTTCTCCAAACTTTTTGGGATATTAAAACTTTGTATTTTCTTTTATACACCAAGACAAGGACCCAAAGAACTTTAGCCGCTCACCACGAGCAATGCTCTTTTCTGGGGTCCCTTGGGTTCTTGGATAGAAATTGAAAGTGCAGGATATTTAAATTTATTTATTTATTTATTGAAATTACATTTAAAAATAAAAATATAGTTCTTTAAATGCTTACGAAATGATCAAATTTATGGTGCGCCTATAAAAAAATTTCTTCTCTCAATTTGTCTTTCATTAATTTAAATTTGTTTAGAAATTATATATTTTCTTATTTTCTTCACTTAAAATTGCTTCTATTCAGCATTTCAAATTAATATTTAAAGAACTTTTGATTAGAAAACTCCTTTTTTAGACTTTATGGTTTTTAGGACAATCTTTTTTTAATTTAGGTCCAAAAGCTAAAAACGACAGATCACAAATATCAAATAAATATTAGAATACCTTCTTTTAAATGTTAAAATGCAAATAAATTCAATTATATAATGATCCCAATGACCCCAAATTAGGCTTGAATTAAATGGTAATGTTTTAAGCGGCGAATGACGACAACAAAATTAAAAGAGTATATTTGCTTTAAAGATCTTAGACCTCCTAGTTTCCTATCTGTTGAAGTCTTACCGAAACTAGAGTTTCCAGTCTTTTAATATAAATCAAAGCTTACGAAATCTAATAGTAATTAATTTCATATGTTCCCCCATTTCTTTAACGAGCCCGCTCTCCGATTTGGTTGGCTCCTCTCCTCAATTTTAAATTCAATTCCATTAAGATTACCTCCCTAAAAAAGAGTATTTTGTGGGTGGTAGAATTTGGTGGACTTGGAAATTATTTGGCGATTTACAACACTGGTCGATTGACTGAGAGAGCGATCTGGCGGCTGCCGCTGAAAGCAGCAGCTGAAGAAATATTGGCTTTTAAAAATGTCAATATCCTTGGAGCGACGAGAACGACAAAGAAAATTGCAACTGCAATGAACTTTTCGTTGAGTCCTTGCCCCTCCCCCCTGCCCCACAGCCAACGCCATTGAGAAATTGTATTTCACATTTCATCAAATGAAGAAAAATTGTACATTTCTATAAGAAAAGAGAGCGAAAGAGAGGAAACGAGGATGAGCAAGTCGCAGGGTCGACGACGGGCCAGGCATTGTCCAGGGGACTTTGGCGCCCGCCCGGAAGCCCGTCACTTTGTCTGCTATTGAATTTGACATATTTTCCGTGCACTGGATGTGTGTGTGGTGTGCAGAGGCCAATGGATTAGCCCGAATGCAGTCTATTTTTATTTTTGGGTGCCAAGACATTTTTCATTTTCCTCAAACTTCACGAAAATCGCGCGTGCGGACGATGACAAAAACGACGAAGCCGACCGACCGACGGACCGACCCCGCCCGCCTTGGAAGTGCATTTGGCGTTTTGCTTTTCAAATTTCATTCACTTTATTTGAGTAAACATATTTGTTGCATTTCATATTTCAAGTCACGTCCCAGACATAAATAATCCCCACACCCTTGGCGCAGCCTCCCCCCGCCCACTGACACACATCCCGGCCAAAATAGTGGAGTCAAAAGTTTGGAGACCGCAAAAAACCAGCCGCCCTTAAAGTCAAACCCAAATCTGTGCAGCAGGACGCAGGACCCGCCGGCGCCCAAACTCCTCAGCGGCCGATAAAACCGCCGAATTTACAAGCGACTGCAGCGGCCCCGGGCGGATTTTGTTGTTTACTTTTAGTGAATGGTACGGGGGGCGGGGGGCGGGGCTGCACACAAAATAATTAATGATCTTATAAATTCCATAGCGAAGGCATTTTTGGCGCCGCCACAAGCATTTTTCTTCGAATCAAGAAAACGGCCGCCGGCCCTATTAAACCGCAAGAATTTAAATTAAATCATCGGCAAACTGCATCGACCATCGACAGGAAACTGGGCAGGGCAAGAGAAAGATTCCCTTATTCAGAGATTCCTTGTCGTCGTACAAGCCTGGCCAGGAAACCCAGGAGTCTGGCGAGGAAACTTAAATCCAAAATAAAGTGCACATCTCCAATTTCTTAGCCGTGTGTTGATTTGCTGCGGAACAGAAAATTCCTAGAATACTCTCCAAGTCCTTAAAAATACTTTAACTACTTTTGAACTTTGGACAAACATTCAGGCGATGCGGCAGTCGGTTGGGCAGATGGACAGAAAAGGGAAGCATGAAAATGGACAGATGCAACGAAGAGTCAAACTAACAGACATGCAAACGAATAAAGGGACAGACAGATGGTTAAAAAGGATTAAAGGATAGCTAAACAAACAAATGGATAAATTAGCGATAGGAAAATAGACGAGCAGACCATCAGATATTTGGACAAGGGGATAGGCAGGCAGACGGAGAGACACACAGACGATTAACGGACATAAAAAGAAAGAGAGGCAGATAAAAAGAGCAACAGTTGGACAGACGGACGGATGGACACGACGGCGCTTACTGTCGATCAAATAGACAGACAGACAAAAAGTCAGTAGGACAGATAAAATGGAACAGATGAACAGATAGTCAGACGGACGGGTGGACATTCGACAGAAGCATAGATCCAAGTAAACACGAAGGCGCTTACTGTCGATCGATTTTGAGATTCAAACAAACAGAATGTCAGTTATCCAAGATAATATCGCACAGATAAACAGATGGACAGATGGACATATGAGCATGAGCACAGATCCAAGTAAAAACGAAGGCGCTAACTCTCGATCGATTAGACAGTCAGACAGACAAAAAGTCAGTTTAATAGATAAAAGTGGGACAGATGAACAGATGGGCAGATTATCCACAGAGACAATAAGACAAATCTCTCAGTGATGGGTAAGAAATTGAAAGGCTTTTAAGGAATTAAGTATTGAGCTTAAAGATTTGCCAACGATTCTCCGAAAAGAATGCAGCCCTGGGGATCAAGGATTTTTTTCGTTGTGGGAGGAAAACTTTGGAGAGCGGCAATTTTCTAGCGCCCTCCACCAGCAGCCGTGCCCATTGATTTTATTGGTGCAGTGAATTTCCCATTTGATGGGTTCCAATGCAAAATAAAAACAACAACGACAACGCTCCCAACGAACAACAAAGGAATATGCAACAAAAACAACAACAGTCGCCGGAATAACAATGCAAACTTACAGTTGCCCCAGCCATCGGGGCTGGGCGTGGGGGTTGCAGCTGCCAAACAAATTTTCCATATTGTTGAAATACAATTGCAAAAGTCTACTTACAGGCTTCCCAGGCAGCCCCCCCACCCCCCACATAAATAACGGTAACCGTCAATAGTTGAATTTTCTATGGGCTCAAACGGCGAATTGCACATTTATTTCGCAATTTATGCAATGGCCGGGGCGTGAGGGCCGAACTTCCACGTTGCTCAGACGGAACTGCAGCGGGCGCATCCGAATAACCGTTATATCGGGCAATAATATTCCACAGTTGTTGGATTTCCACTGTCCACGAATGTGGGCGGACGACGGGTGCGCCGCTCGAATCAAATGTAAACAGTCGTAAACAAGCAAATGAATGAAAACGGCAACAGAACCGCATAAACAAGCCCCCCGCCCACCTGAGTTTAGGTGGCGCCGGCGGACCGTAAAACAGGCGTAACTTTCGGTCGCCAGGAGTCCGTTTAATTGGTCGAGGACTCCTTGCTGTCTCTCGGCTTCCCTTCGATAGAACTAATAAAATCGGCCCGGATCGATGGTCTATTTTATGTGGCCCGTTGCTTAGCATCTTCATCAGCGTAACTGGGAGTGAAATGAGCTTTGCCACTTCCCCTGTCTGTCTGTCGGTCTGTCCTAGCGCTTGGCACATGTAACACGTTCTCACCTTTATGGCCGGGGGGTGGGGCGGCTGCAGGCTGCCTTTGGCTTGTGGAAGGTGTAATATTCTTTTTATTATCCTTGCAGCTATCGCTCCACATAATTCGTGTGCATTATTTGTTTGCTTTTATTGTCTCTGTCGCTGCGACTTGTTTATCTCAGTGTTGTTATTCTCGGGACGCCTCTGGATAGTCGGGCTAATCCGCAGGACGAGCAAATGACTCGGCGCCAACCGGGATTCATCTGCGCATTTTAAAGAGCCAACACTTTGTAGTTGAGCGGAGAAGTTAAGGTACTTTAAATACCTTTTAGGTATTTCTAATTCTTTTTAATTTCATTTCGAGTTGAATGTTGCTAGCTTTTTGTGCCGCAAGTTTCTTATATTGTTTGATCCAATGTTGCCAAAGTCAAATGTTGCCATCTTGCCTTGTTGCTCGATCTTATGTTGCTAGGCCCTCACGCTGCTAGTCTCTCCAATGTTGCTTGATCGGATGTTGCCAAGTGGCCATGCTGCTAGCTTTGCATGTTGCTCGACCTAAATGTTGCCGGATCATTGTGCTGCGAGTTTCTCATGTTGCTGGCCCGCCATGTTGCTAGCGTGATCATGTTGCCCGATCGGCCGGAATTTTCATTCGTTTTCGGCCTTTTCACTCAGGATAAACAGTTAACAGTAAAAGTATTTTGTGTGGCAGCTTCAGTTGGCTTTTCTCACAGCCCGAGACGACATTAGAAAAACAACTTGAATTTTCCCCTACACATGCGGTAGAGACTCCATCAAAGGACAAAATTGTTTGTAACAGAATCGGGCGAAAAATGAACAGGAACATCGCGCCATTCAACGCGAAGAAGGTCCCGGAAAGAGTCGCCGGCGGCAGGGCCCCCCGCAACCCCCCGGACCCCAACGACAAAAAAGTGGCCGTCCTATTCGACAGGCCAGCAAAAACCCGCGACCGAATCCGCGAAGGACTCAAAAACCAAGCCGAAGCCCAGATCAAAGCCCACACCGAGGCCAAACTCAAGGCCGAGGCCAAGGCCAAGGCCGAGGCCAAAGCCAAGGCCGAGACCGATGCACGCGCTCGATTCCTAAGGGAGCACTTCTCCGATGAGTCGGACACCCTGTCGCCCGACCGCTCGTCGATCAGCTCCATCGACCTGGTCTACGTGGTGCGCCGCGAAGTCCACGAGATGCTCAAGGACCGCAGCTTCCGCGAGGAGCTGGCCAAGGAAATGCTAAGCCAACGCCACACCCGAGAGGCCGACAAGCAACTCCAGGACCAATCGGACTTCGTACGCATCGGCGAGCTCTCCGACATTGTCAGCAAGATGATCTCCCAGAACACCGTCTGCTCCGCTCTGGAAGAGCATTCCAAGAAGTTCGAGACGATGCTCGGCGAGCTGAGCCAGCAGTTCAAGCAGGTGGAGCTGAAACGCTGCGAGCAGTTCAGCACTCTCGAGAAGCAGGTGGACCTGCTGACGACCCGGATCCAGGTGATGGAAATGTCCATGGACTCCATCAAGAAGTCGACGCTCAAGGGGGAAGTGGACTCCATCATCAAGGAGGTGCAAAGGGCGGCCAAGAAGACCGCGGAAAAGCCGGAGGTGGCGCCGCCGAGACGACAGCCGGCGCCGCCCTCACAGCCGCCGCAGCCGCGGCAGCCGCCCAAGAAGCTGCAGACGCCGGTGCTGCCCTGCCACTCGAAGATCAAGTTTGCCAACTTCTTGGACCTGAATCCCTCGACGAGCACGGACACCGAGGCTCTGGGGGAGCAGCAAAAGCGGCCGACAGCCGAAGAGTTCGGGGTGGCCAAGGGCAAGCAGCGGGAGTACGAGAAGCTGATCAAGCGGTACAACCGCCAGCTGACAGTGGTGTCCTCGGACGGGACCATCACCAGCACTCCCATGCCCACCAGCCTGGGCACCTTCCTGTCCAACACGCCCTCGATTTCCCCGCTAGACGTGGGGGAGGACGCCGAGACCTTGGACTCCGAGCCGGACGAGCAGGCGGAATTCCAGCGGAACGTGGCCGAGCGGCACCTCTTCGAGACAAACCTCCTTACCTACCAGAAGTCCCCGTACACAATTCAGCTGAACAGGAACAAGAGCCCCTTCCCCCGGGCCATGCGGTACGTGAGCAAGCCGACCAAGGAGCCGCGCGGGCGGCGCCCCCAGCGCCTGCCATCCCCGCGGGCCCGCGAGAAGCTGGACAGCGCCTGGCTGCACGACCAGTAGAGGGAAGAGGCCCTTGTCCGCCACGCCCATTTTACTGACCCGCCCCTTTAAATAAACCTTGTTTTGGTGGCCGAAGCTAGCGACTTTTGGGAGATCCCGGGGGACTCAACTTAGTAGTTTATTCGCGAGTTCAAAGCTCTAGGGTAGTAAAAACTTGGATATTAGAGTGCAACCAAAGGGAAGTGTCTGTTTATGCTCACCTCATGCTGTTGTGCTCGCAGTGGTGGTACTCCAAGGCCAGCATCATGGCGTCCAGGAAGTCGTTGAGGCGGATCTTCTCCTTGGCATCGAACAGGTCGCTGCAGGCGAACTGGGCATGGGCCAGCAGGGGCAGCTTGCGGAGAGTGCGGCCACTGAGGCCGATGCTGCGCTCGGCCAGGCTGGTGATGAGGCCCTCGTCGGCCTCCGCGGCCATCAGCGGCTCGCTCTGGATAATGCCGCGATGCATCAGCTCATTGATCATCGAAATGTAGATGGTGCGGATGGCGGGAGTGGTGGGCAGATCGATGTACTGCTTGATGTCGGCTCGGTCGAGGAAGGCCATGTCAATGCTGCGGGCCAGGTTGGATGTGGCCAGGATGATCACATTGAATTTGGTCTTGATCTCGTCGAGTTGGGTGAGGACGGCGTTCACCACGCGCATGGCGTCGCGCGGCTCGTTGCTGCTCATGGAGTTGCGGGCGTAGGCCAGGGACTCGACCTCGTCGATGAGCACGCACACCAAATTGTTGCGGTCGGCCACGAGCTCTGAGATCTTGGCGAACAGGTGGGCCACCAGCTTGCCGCTCTCGGAGAACCACTTGGAGAAGAGGCTGTGGCTGTTGATCTCCACCAGGTGGGTGAAGGCGAAGGTGCCGCGCGTGCGGATGGCCAGCTTCTGGGCCAGGGCCTTGCACAGGCTGGTCTTGCCGGTGCCGGGCGGGCCGTGCAGCAGCAACAGGCGGTTGCAGGCAATGACGTTCATATTGACCTTGTGCTGGGAGAAAGTCAAGGCGGACAAGGCGAATTTCAAGAGCTGCCAGAGGGAAATGCTTGAGTAAAGGTAAATTAAGCGGTGGCGTGAAGTTTACCCTTTCCTTGAGGCCGCCGTCGTAGATGAGGTTCTCCCAGAGGCCCACGAAGTCGACGCTGGGCAAGAGCCAGTGATTGGCAGCGATGAGGGACTCGTTGAGTCCCACGCCCTCGGGTCGGTCGCCGCCGGCTTCTTCCTCGATGGCGAATATGTTGCCCCGGCCGACCAGCTCGGGGCTGCGGTGTGTGGTGTAGAAGTGGTAAATGAAGTTGGCCCGCTCGAAGTTGAGGTTGGCATCGTTGGTGTCCTGCTCCAAAATGATGCTTCTGATGCGCTCCATTTGGACGTCGCCCTCGGGCAAGGCCAAGGGCACGTTGAGTGGCAGCTGGCGAGCCGTTTGCAAGTACATGGTCAGTTTTGGCTCGAGGACTGCGCGGAGCGATTGCAGGCGTCTGGGGAGGAGGCGCCAATGAGTTTTCGTGGAAATGCAAGGGGGAGATGATGTTGACTTACCCTTCTTGGGAACGCAAACGCACTTCGACGTGCACGGCACTTCGTTCGTTGAAGAGACTCATGATTCCTGAATAAAAATCACGAAACTGTGCAAAATAATAAACACGAAATGTCAGAGTAAAATTATAGCAACCGCGCGTTTCTTGAAAAAGCCTAAACTGCCATTCACAGGGAACGCGAGCTTACCGTTCACTGCGCACGTTCACACGTTTAAACTGACGCGCAAAAAATTAAGCGGACTGAAATGGAACCAACCGATCACCGGGCGGCACAACTTGTACTGAATTTTTCTTTTAATCACCCAACTTTAGTGTTTGAAGTAAAACGCCTGGCAATCAACATACAGCCCCAGATTCGAAGTAATTCGACTTCACAAAAACTACAATTTACTTATTTCAAACAGCTATTAATATTTTATCGTCGACTCAAGGAAGTATTTGTTGAACTTGCGCCAGCCATAACGTTGCTTCGGGTCCTTCTTGCTCCAAGCTGGCGCAAGATTCGGCATAAGCCCCGCCTTCTGGGCCATGGTCACCAGCGTGCCCATTTTCTTCTGCTGCCTATGGCACAGCCCAGTGATGCGGCGCGGCAGCATGCATCCGTCCGAGCGAACGTACTGGGAGAGGATGAGCACGTCGGTGTGCTTGATGTCCAAGCCGAGGGTGCACTCGGGGCAGAAGTTGGTTTGGCAGGCGGCCTTGAGCATTTTGTCGGCTCGAGGGGAGTCCACGTTAACGCCCTCGTAGACCATCGCATTGTTCTCTTGTTTCTGTTTGACTGCAACGATTAAAAATATTTATTTTTTTGTTTTTGTCGTGGTTATGAAACCAGAAACTCACTTTCTTTAATTTGCAAGGGAGCCGTGGTCGCAATGCTTCGACTTGTCCATGCTGAGCTCCAAGCTGCGCTTCTTGCTAGCTTTAGCAGGCTGGTCATGGCTAAATTTATTTGTTTTAATTGAAAAAATGTGTTTATTTTTTTTCTTCGACAGTCGCCGTGGCTCAGCCAGCCATTCACACAGGTGCGGCGAATTCGCCCCATCGACGAAGAGTTGTTACAAATTCCGCGACAACTCTGGCGTGCTGCGACAGCTCTGTTCAACTTTTGGAGCCCAAATTTAAATTTTAACAAACCGCCTTGGAACAAATTCTTGTGCTCGTAAATAACAAGAACAATTAAAGTTATTTTAATAAATTAAATTTTTGTCGTTGGGAGTATAAATGCAATCGTTCTTTAAGACTAAACACAGAGACAAAAAGGTCGGGAGTTCAGCCTGCATCACTGCCAGGGCCCATAGAAGGCAGAGTCAAAATAAGAAAGTCTATTATGGGCAATATCTGAAAATATAAATTTAGAAATTAAGTTCCCAAGTGATAAGAAACTTACCCTCTTTGCCAGAGTGTTGTTTTCATGGTGCTCTTTGATCTTGTGGCTTAGCAACTTTAGCCATGGCACGATTTCGGACGTGAAGGGCCGCACCTCAAAGCCACGATACCCCGCCTGCTTGAGAACTGCCGTCGGTCCGTAACCGACTATGTTGATAAGAGTGCCGAAGCTTTGAACTAGAACGTAAATTTTGCTGAGCGGCCAATCGACAACGATGTTGTTGACATCTTTGGATTTTATCATCTGCCAGATTTCCATGACGTTTCGGTAGATGTGCATGACAATTGGGCCCGAGTCAGTCAGCTCCGAGATCATATTCCTCAGCAGACCCAGCGCTATCATTTTGCCGGTTTCGCTGGCCAGAACCATATGCGGTATCACGTCCATCAAATACAGATTATACTTGGTGCCGTCTTCATCCAGATCGCTAGTTTTCTTCATGTTGGCCAAGATGTTCCGCACAGCATAGTCAATCTGGGATTAGAAAATAATTCAATGGCTGCTAGAATGCCAGACGTCGGGAGAAATGTTACCATTGTGGGCTTCAAGGTATCCGAGTAGTTAAAACTCTCGGCCAGCAGTGCCATACGCAGGGACATGTGCTTGGTCCTGTCCTGACCTAGTAAGTATATGAGGCAGGACACTGTATACATATCAGTTACTTCCTCGAGCGTCAGTTTTCCTCTCAGCAATTTCAGCAACTCTTCGCACAGCTACAAAGGGAAACAGCAACAGTTTGAAGAAAGGCTTTGAGGGATAATTTAATTTCATACAAACCTCGTCCACGGGTATTTCATTTTCGGTTAGGTTGCAATGCTTTTTAATGGGTAGGTCGTTAATAACTTCTCTAAAATGCCCATATTTTATTACCACAGGCCGAATATCACAAAATTTATTTTTCTCCATTTTTACAAGATTTCGCGGCGAACCGCTAACAGCTGTTCAACAGGATTGCATTTGGGTTATCGAAAATATTTTTTATTTAAATTCTTCAAAGCGGATTTAATTTAAAAATAAATCAAAACGGATCAGCATAAAAATGCAAATACGGTCTAATAAATGAATTCATTTTAAATTTAAAAAAAAATTACAAATTTAATTTTCTCGATTTTTGTATCGATAAATGATGACTTCGCCGTGGCTACTCTGCCATTCCGCCGTGAAATTTCGTCCACGATTGTTCATGCGCATATAAAACAGGCATACAGCAGTGCAGTAAAAAGTGTGAGACAAGTTAAAAGTTCTTCTAAGCAAAACAGACTTTTTTGTTTTAATCGTAAGTACAGCATAATATTTTACCCTATAAAACAAGATAAGTGAATACTGAAAATCCAGTAGAGTTGCGGTGGTCGCCCACACACAGAAAGGTTATGTATTTGTGTGAAAAAAAAAATTAAAACGTGATTCACTGATTAGAAAGAAAAAAAGATGACTGTACCCAACGCACCTAGCGACATTTAGAAATCACGAATGCCTTAATTAAAACGAAAAGAAATTTGTCAATCTCGCACAACCCTGTAGGCGTAATCAGTTTTTGTTCCTCTTCCGCCCCCTTCCCTCTTGATTTTGAAGTGCATTTTCGCTGCATTCGATACCTGAGTACCCCCAACCGATACCGCGATGAGGCTAACATGCCGTCTCGCTTCAAAATGGCGCGTAGCGGGCCACATGTTCCGACTTCGCCGCAATATGTTAAATGCTTTTCGGCGAATTCGATTGTCATTCCGCTGTGAAATTTCGTTGAGGAAAGAAGTCGATTGTGCGCGTCTACCAATTTTGACGGCGCTGATCAGGCACATTAAGAAACAACATTTAAAAGTAAATATATAGATCTCCACATTTTTATACTTATTCTTAGCAAGCACGATTCTGACAAGCTAAATTTAAATCAACAAAAATTTTAAGCATTAATATTCCTACACCGAGTAAATTGTATAAATTTCTGCGCGTTTCTCTCTCTCGACTGCTAGTGTATGTGTGTGCGTGCGTGTCAATTTTACACAAATACAAAGGCCGCCGCAAAATTTATTATCGCAAAATTCTTTTGCCTTGAGAGTGTGTGCTTTGTCTGTGTAGCTGTGTAAGTGTGATTCACTATCGAACTGACCGCACCGCCCGTCCGCCTTGAGGTTAAGAAGAGCACAAAATTGCCTCAAGCCCAATTAAATTGCCAGTAATCAACAGGCCGCCGCCACCACATACGCACACTCACTCAAACTAACCTCCGTCGCCTCACCTGTCAGCCCGAAGGACACGCGGAAGAACCTAGATCTCTACTTATTTCATTTTTTTGCGCGCTCCGCGTTACCGTTAAGTGAAAGTGTAAGTCTCTCCCTCTCTAACGCACAACAAGTAGTTGTTAGCTGTACTTCATAATTGGACTAGTGTGCGTGCGTGCATACACTGGCCACATTTAATTTTTTTGGCAATCTGTCGTCCGACTGACGACGGGCCAGACTGTCTTTGTCACACGCACGCCACACAAACACCGACGTCACTACACTGTCGTCGCTGTCGTTCGTCGCCGCCGCCTGTGTGCGTGTACATTGACCTCGTTTCCCCTTCACCTCCCGTTGACCGTAGCCCGCCGCTCGCCGCTGCTGTGGCCCGATTTGTGGAGCTGGCAATGCGCATTTTTTCATACATATTTCCAAATTTCACTTTACTGTGCGGTTTCTTTGTTATTTCTTCGCTCTCTGCCTTTCATTTGTTCTTTTCGAAAAATATTGAAAGAGAGCCCCACAAGAAAAAGAAATCGAATATAACGTTTTTTGCTATCGCCGCTCTCTCTACGCGGGCCGCTCTCTCCCGCCGCCGTGTGTGCGTGTATTGGTGCGAGCGATCAGCGGGCCACATGGGTACGCCCAGTCCGCGGAATGAGCACGAACATTTGAGGTTAGAATTTGGGTGCCGATTGAAAATGCGGCCAACTCGAAAAGTTTTGATTTTATTGTCCCTTAACACATTGACAGTTCCACATTTCCACATAGAAACAGGCATAATTTAAGAACCATAAAAAATAAATTAAACGAGCGTAAATATATTAACTTCTGCACAATCTATATTCACCTTTTTTAGCAATTTATTGTATGAGTCAAAAAACTGAAAGACCAGTGCTATCGGGTCAACGCATCAAGACCAGAAAAAGAGGTAAGTAAAGCGCCGCCACCTCCGTCCATCAGCTGGTCTAAAATTCAACCCAATTTTCAGATGAAAGAGAAAAAAATGACCCAACGGGCTTCCGTGACGCGGTCATTGCTGGTCTCGAAAAAACTGAAGGCGACTTGGAACAAATCTCAAAATTTCTAGACAGCGCTGGTAACAAGCTCGATTATCGTCGTTACGGTGAAGTGCTCTTTGATATATTAATTGCTGGTGGCCTACTCGGTAAGTTCGCCCCCTAAAATACCCCATGTAGTACTGCCTATTTATATATGAATCTTTATTTAGTCCCTGGCGGTTCGATATCTCAGGATGGCGAAAAGCCGCGCACAAATTATTGCATCTTCGATGCACCCGAGGATATGGAGTCAATGCGCAACCATGAGCAGGTTTGTTGGCATTCCAAGTTCAAGATTTCCACAGAGCACATTATCAGAGATCTCGGCATACAATTAGAACCGGTTATATTCTTTATAGTATAATCGGTGTCGAATGTATGCCAGACCAAACGCAGCATTTACTTGTCTTTGTTCTGCCCAATTTCATTCATGCAGTCTAAAGAATTCTAATGTTGCTACACTTTAAGTTCAAGATTTCTAGAGAGCAGAGAGATCGGAGATCGCCGCATACTTAAACTGATTATATCGTAATAAACCTTAAGATATAATCGGTGTGGCGTTACGTATGTAAAATCAACAGCCGTTGCACTTCTTTATTCTGCCCCATTTCAAGACTTATAGAGAGCAGAGTAGACGATCTCTGCATACAATTAGAACCGGTTATATTCTTTATAGTATAATCGGTGTCGAATGTATGCCAGACCAAACGCAACATTTACTTGTCTTTGTTCTGCCCAATTTCATTCATGCGGTCTAAAGATTTCTAATGTTGCTACACTTTAAGTTTGCAAATGATCTCCAGATAATCCCAGCATACGAGTAGAACTGGTCATATCGTAATCACCTTCTAGTATGATCGGTGTGACATGTATGCAAGAGTAAACTCAACAACCGTTAGACTTCTTTATTCTGCCCCATTTCAACCATGTGGTATAAAGATTTTTAATGTTGAGACATCCAAAAAGAAACCAACTTATAGTTTTTTTGAAGTTCTTGTTCCCTTAATTGTAATCTTTTCATTTGTGGTTTCAGGTATTCGTCAAGCTTATGCGTCGATATAAGTACTTGGAGAAGATGTTCGAAGAGGAAATGAAGAAGGTGTTGGTTTTTATCAAGGGCTTTACACCAAGTGAACGCATTAAACTCGCGCGTATGACTGCGCTCTGGTTAGGTAAGAGGAACCTTCCCGTCCAAATTCCCAGCGGCCAGCTGTTCTCGCAATGCAGGAGTTTTGATTTGTCTCATTACGCAAGCAAACAGCTGGCTGGAAATGAATTACTCTTGGTATACTGACTTTTGCATGTGCCGCCAATTGCAAAGGACACCACTCCAAGGACAAAGCGAAACAAACACCTTTGGGGAATTTAGTGAATTAACTTGCGGTTTTATGTCATTCCAGTCAACGGCTCTGTACCGCCGAATGTTTTGCTGGTACTGAACAACGAGCATCTGATCAAGGATGGCATTGCTTTGGAGTTCCTGCTGGAGCTGTTTTTGACCTTCAAACAGGAGAAGGGCATTGCTTATCTGGTACAGGCGCTGAAGAAGGGTGGACTGGAAAGCAAGTAAGTTGGGCAGCCAGCGCCGCCTGCGCCTCCGGAATGTTTCAGGAAGATGCGGTTAACCCACGAGTTTTGCGTCTTTAATTAACATTCCCAGAATATACGACGACTTTGAATTGATTTCGCAAATGAACCACAGCTTCATTTGGGTGCCCTTTCAATTTCGCACAGCCAAAACAAAACACACACAAAGTGTTTGAATCGGTTGGTAATTTCGGTTCGGTTTCGTTTGCAGACTTATGGACTTTTTCCCACCAAACAAACGTACTGAAGAATATTTTAAACAAGTTTTTCTTGACAAAGAACTTAATGAGATCATCAAGCTGCACAAGGCGCAGGCCAGCCAAGAGGCCAAGCGCGAGCTGCAGCAAACACTCATCGATGATATTAACGACGAGAAGGCGCATAATGAAATTACCGCAGACATCAAAGAGTTTGCTCAACGCACCAACATTCCTGATCATGAAATAATCGTTATTGTAAGTCAACCTCCCTCCCTTTTTCTATGTATTTGTGTAATTTGGCTTGCCTTGGCAGATCTGGTCCACCATTATGTCTCTGGGTGAATGGAACAAGAAGGAGGAGTTGGTCACCGACCAGGCTGTCCGCCACCTGAAGGCCTACTGCTCGTTGCTGCAGGCCTTCGCCTCGACCGACCGCTCGGAGTTGGCTTTGATACTCAAGGTGCAGGAGTTCTGCTACGAGAACATGAACTTCATGAAGGCCTTCCAGAAGATCATCTTGCTCTTCTACAAGACCGAAGTGCTCTCCGAAGAGATTATCTTGCGCTGGTACAAGGACGGCCACTCCAACAAGGGCAAAATGCATTTCCTTGAGCAAATGCGCAAGTTCGTCGAATGGCTGCAGTCCGCTGAGGAAGGTTGGTATTCCCCCCGATTGCTTTTAATGCCCCGGGGCAGTTTTTGAGATTGGTCCTGCCAGAATGCAAAAGCTTTCAATGGCATTTTCAATGTACAAAACTGCCAGAGCATTTGAGTTTTTTGCTTGCCTCGTCGCCCTTAACTCGATGGGTGATGCAGGCCAATGAAAACTCGGACAGCACAAGTCGAATTAGAATCCTCTCCGCTCGCATATTCTTACTTTTTAAGTTTTTAAAGACCTCGTCAATTTATTAATTTCATTTGAAATATGCGAGAGCATTTGAACAATTGGGTGTCAATTCTAACTTTCCGTAGTTCCAATTGCCAATAATTGTTCGGACAGCTGCCCGACCAAAGTTCCCTCCGCGTGGGCACTTTCCCTTCGACAGATTGCCACAGGACTGTGGAAAATCTTTTAAGGAAACTGTGCCCAAAGCAATTGAACAATTGGGTGTCAATTCTAACTTTCCATAGTTCCAATTGCCAATAATTGTTCCCACAATTAACCGTAAAATTACCTGGATATTATCCACCAATCGAGGGAATTTAAACTAATTTTTTGAAATTCTTGTCTCTTTAACAGAATCCGAGTCGGAGGACGAGCAAAAGAACGGCGATTAAGACAACAGGAAACTAAGTTAATCCAGGGAGATTCGGAATTGGAGAATCGTAAGATTGTTGCTCCCTCCTCCCCACCAGATACCACAACTTATGGCATGCAATGCGATAAAAGAAAAACAAATCACAAAAACCTAAAAAATGGAAAAGTTTTATTTCTCTGGAATCATCAAACACCCGCGAAGAGCACTCTGCCGCAGTTGAGAGAAGGACTAGCAGCGAGAGAGGGAGAAATCTAGAGTGCTGAGCCACATTATCAGAAATTTATAGTAGCCCCATCTATGTTAGAATACACTCCCCCCTATAAAAACAAGATATACAATATAAATGTATTTTATTTCTTATCCAAACCAACAAAAAAAAAAAAAAAAAAAACTGTAATGAACAAATTTTAATCCTGAATTAGAATTCTCTTTTATTTTCTTATCACTCTTCAACCGTTTTGTTTTTGTTCGAAATTCCTCCACGGCAATTCTAGAAACATTTGTATTTTAACTTAATCGTATTTACAAGGCGAGAAACCATACATACCAATAAACTTAGAAGGCTGAGAAGCCGCGAGAACGCAAGAGAACAACAAACAACCACAAAGCGCCGCCATTTTTCCTTCTCCTCAAATCGATTGCTGGTGTCAAGATCGATAGGCGGCGAAAGCTGCTGTTATCGAGTGGCCGGCGAGAGCTTTGAATTATGGCGGGAAGAGAGGCCATCGAAGGATAAATACTCCAGGGAAAAACTTTTGATATTTGTGGCCCCCAATTAGCTTTATCACGCGATCCATCATTCCCAATAATCCCGAATTCGTGACGAACGCCATTAATTTACATGATAAGAGTTTATTGTAGGAAACCGTGTGCTTATAATTGGTATTTTAGAATTTGTAAACGCGCCACTTAAACGGCGACCAAAGTCGAGTCCAAATAATACTAACTGCATTTATTGCTGGCTATAGAAAATACAAAACAAATAGAGGACTTGCTCCCCCCAAAAATATATAAGATTTACAATTTCACCAAAAATACTCCAACCGAGCGCGGTGCGTGCAACTTTATCTAATCCTCGACCACCACAGCCGCAAAGATTAGACAAGCAGCGTGGGTTTCGTTTCATTTACCGATCTTTCTGTCCCCCCTAGGCATAGGTAATTCCCTGAGTAAAAAACTTTGGATTGCGAAAGTGCGAGTTACATAAACCACCCAACCGGGTTCCCCTCCAGCAGAAGTCAAGAAATCAAAAAAACACTGAGATTGCAGAATGTCAGGAGCCCCGCAGCAGCCCAAGCCTAAGAGGCCAGGCCCCTCTGGCGCCTCTTCACGCGGGCGTACGGCCCCACAGCCGGATCCATAACAAAGTCGTACAACACCCGCGTCCAGCTGGTGTGCTGCGGCATCGTCTCGTAGAACTCCTTGGCTATGCGCTTCACCTCCGGCAGGCGGGAGCCCGGCACGGCCGGGAAGTCATGGTGCTCGTTGTGGTAGCCCACGTTGAAGGTGATCCAGTTGAGCGGCCCGTAGTAGGAGTACGTCTCGAAGCCCTTGGCGAACATGTAGTGCTCCGAGATGAAGTGCCCGGCCACCGGGTGCAGGCCCATGGCCAGGATCGAGCCGATCACCAGGTAGGCCAGCGACTTCCAGCTGGTGAAGTAGACGACGGCCGCGTTGAAGGCCAGCTGGATGATCGTGTTGATGATCTCCATCTGCGTGGGCGGCTTGGGGTTGATGATCAGCGGCCGGAAGATGTAGAAGAACGGCTGCAGGCACACCCAAATGAACTTGCCGAAGGTGGTGTCGAAGAGCCGGGCCTCCAGCAGCGTGGGTATGTCCGTGTCGATCACCTCGTCGCCCTGGTACCTGCAAGGAGAGCGGGTGAATAACTTCGCATAAGCGTGGCTGTCAATTCAAATTAAAGACACTTAATGACCTCTGTCTGCGTTTAGCAGACGACTACGCACGATTAGATAAAGGAACTTGTTTTGCATGACTTACAGGGCGGGAACCACCAGCCCACCTGGCGCACTGATTCACCCTGCGGATGTCGCGAATTGTAAACATTCTGAGGCGGCTACGTGACTCGATTGCTATTGCATTTATGGCCACAATCTTATCGAGAATAATAAGAGCTTGTAGAAAAGTTTCCCCTCGCCGCGTTGGTCAATCAAAACCGCTGTTATGTGAGCCTTTCAATTGACGGGCAGTCGGGCGGGCGGGTAATGATTCAGCCGATTTTTCATCCCGCACCCCGCCCCGCATAATCGGACGGGGCGGGCCGGCGATGTCGATAGTAAAATCATCTCTGTGTGGGTGGCCCGAGGGCGTGACATCACCCGGCGAAGGGCTGGGCTACTCACCTGTGGTGCTCCAAGTGGTATTTTCGAAAGGATATGGACATGGGCAGGCCGATGGGCAGGTTGCAGAAGAAGCCAAATATCCGGTTGTGCATGTGGCGGCTGTGGCCAAAGGCCAAGTTGTGGGCGATCTCGTGGACGGCCAACATGAGGGAGTGGTTGAGGATGCCGCCGAAACAGTAGGCGGCCACGATTAGCCAGAGCCAGGAGAGGTCTTTGACTAGGAAGAGGGCGACGAGCTGGGCAAGGACCATGGAGCCGGCCACCCACTTGAAGTTGGGATCATGTCCGAAGAGTTTTTTGATTTGCGGATACTTTTCGAGTATTATCTTGCGGCGCGAGGCGTGCGGCTCCTCCGTGTAGACCCATTCGAAGTCGTTTCGGGACACCTTTTGACCCATTCTGCAATGTGTTCTTTATAAAATGAAGCCAAATAAAATTTTCTCGAGCGCCCGCTGGGCTCACACTGCTAACTTATTTCGATAAATCGATAACACTTAGACGAATGCTGCCCTCAAGCAGGGTTGATATTTGGCTTGGTCGGAACAAAATAATATTTGGGCGCGATGTTTAAATTTGGAACTAAATTATTTATGAGAATTTCTTAAAATGGAATAAATTAAATCACAAAGATAGTGCCTGCGTGTATGCATAATAATTGGCGTGGAAATTTAAAAAAAATAAAAAACATTTCCAATCGAAAATTCCCTAGTCTAAGTTTGCAATACGTTGTGTTCTGGCAAAACTCTACACGCGTGATGCTGAGATAAATGGAATCTGGACAACCACGATGTATTATTATTTTTTTAATATAAAGAGACATTTGCATTTCTCTCAAGCTTTTTTGAAAAGCGCGCTCATTGTGAGTATGAAATTAATGAACTGGTTCCTTTGATTTGAATCACTGAAATGTAATCAATTGAAATGCGGTTCTCTTAAGTTCACTGAGCTCGTCTCTTTTCTTGCACAAAAGTTTTTTGCCCGCCGCTCCGAACAAGTGGCTGTACACACTGCAAGGCGGGCATATTCGTGCGTTACTAAAATGTTAACGAATCTTACATACAACTTTATTATATCCATAGATTAAATCATGAACGATGTAAGAATGCTCCTAAAGACGGGCACAACGGGCCGGAGGACATCCAAAGGTCGTCACGGCCGAACAAACATGTGGGCACCCCACCGTGGGCCGGCGGCTTCGGCCAATAAAAGTGCACTGCTCCCGCGCTCTTCGGTTCACGGGTCTTGTCGACGGTTCGTGTCGGTCGTCGCTCGGCTCCCTTAGCCGTTGTTATGCGTGGCGCCACAGAAGCTTTTTTTAG
>JBAMCP010001029.1:0-29409 GCA_037075105.1 Lissocephala sabroskyi
GGCACTCGCACACACACACACGTTGGCTCTCTCTGATGTGCGTATGTGTGTGCGTTCAATGTGTGTTCAATACTGAGGGAAATGAATGAATGAGGGCGCGCATCCCGGCAGGGGGGCGGAGCGTGTGGACTGGCAGGCAGGGTAGCCGCCGTTGTCTGCCGGTTGCACTGGCGCGACACTCGTAGGACGCGGCAGGCGAGTCGAGTGCTCTGCCGGCGCCGCAGTCGGCGTCATGAACATCATATATAGATAGATTTTTAACAAACCTGATTGGATGTTATTGACTGCCACACACACACACACATGACGCTCGACAGTGTTGTTGGCTGATTCGTTCGCCTGCCTGACTGGTTTGCGGGTCCCTCTCATGCGTGTGTGTGTGTGTGTGTGTGTCGGTTCGGCGGTTTGAGGTTAAATATTGACAGCCTGCCTGTCGGTGGCTCGCTGGCCAGCCAGCCAACTGGGCGGTCTTTCGAACCGATAACCATTGACAATGGCGTTTTGGTGGCTGCAACTTGTTATTTCCTGAAAACCGATAAGGAAATCAGCTCAATGCGAATTGTAAAGCCCCAAAACTTTCCATATGTTGCATCGGATCCGCCTTAGCAGCCCTAAAAGCCGAGTTACTTGGGGAAGTTAAAGGAATAATAGTTTTGAAATCCTAAAATTTAAATAATATCGTAGTTTTAAGCGTAAAACCCTTATAATTAAGATTCTTATGCCTGACCCCGTGACCTCTAGGGATCTTTGAGCATTTCCTATCTTTCTATAGCAAGAATCTTTTTGTTCTTTTGAAATGTAACTGCCTGGCAGCTAAGCTTTCTCCATGCCGAATTTCATGGTTCTCACAAGCCCACAAGTCGAGTTCCTTGAGGTTATTCTATGCATTTCCTTTTAAAATCCTTAGTATGCCTTTGGAAATGCATTTAATTTACCCTTGTGGCGCTTATGTAAGCCGTGGGGAGCCAATCGCCAATCAACGTTCGTTGTGATTACCGATTCGATTTCCCCCCACCCCCGAAGCCTTGTATGTACTGTCCGGGAAGAAGGCGTTGCCAATATTATTGAAAACGATCCATATAACGGGACCAACACACGCAGCCGACTTACTCGCTCGCTTGCTCTCCCTCTCTCTGTCCTTCTCGCTGGCTGTTCGAAAGGTTAACGGTTCCTGGTTTTTTTTTTGTGTGCTTCATTCGCATTTGCTCGGTTGGCTGGCTTTCCAACTCCCTACACACACTCGAAGAGCGAGAGCCCCCCCCCCCCCCCCCCTGCGCTTCTTCGACGACCATCGACCGCCTCTCTATGTGCTGCTCACTCGGGCGACATTCGTTCGCACATCGTTTCGTCCAATCGAATTCAATTGACGCTCAATTTTTATGTGCCCCTGAGAAAAAAAGCAACGGAAAAAACTCGAAGGGGGGACGCTTCCTTCGCTGGAAAGGGAGGGCAAATCGAATATATAGACGGGCGCCCCCTCCAAGAGCCGAGGGAGAAAATATATTTTCCTTATAATCGACCTGCCCGTCTGCCCTCGATGTGTGTGAGAGGAAAAAAAACCCGCAGCCCCACAACGAACGGCGCTCGTATACTGCCCGACCGCCCGACGAGGGGCGGCGACGACACCCAATCACCAAAACCACCCAATAATCATCGACGCCCGTCGAGCGTCGCCCTTCGTGTCCCTGCCGCCCAAGGGTCCCCAATGGGATATATAAAATTTTATGGGCAACCCACCCTCGGCCACTGGCAGCCACCCAACCCCTCGAGGGAGAAAGGAACACAAGAAAAAAAAAACCAAACCAATCCAATTTTATTTTTTGCTCGACTTTTTTTTCGTCCTCTCGTGCGACGCCAGCGTCGGCGGCGACGGCCTCCTCGTTGTCGTTTTTTGGGGGAGGGTGTATTGAATTTTTATAAAAAGCCAAGAAACCAACCCCTCCCGCTCCTAATCCAACGCCTCCCACAGCCTCCTGTCGTCGCCCGAACTTTCACTCGGGCGGCAGCCAAAGGAGGAAAAAAAAAAAACCGCACGTCGATAACAATCGCCCGCCCCACCCCCCGCCAGCCAGAGAGAGAAAGGACTTTCCCAGAGAGCCACAGCCACAGAGCGAGAGCCTGGCGAGAGCGAGAAAAGGAAAGCGAATCCGAGAGTGGAGCGTTTTTTTTTCCTTCTTTCCTTTTTTTGGGTGGTTGCTCTCGCCTCTCCCTCCCACCTATCGAGAGGTTGTAAGCGCAGAGCAGCAAAAAAAACAGGGCACAAAATTTTTATACATACCGACATCGATTTCGATTGGGAAGCCATCAACGGGGCGGCAGGAGAGCGACTCGAACCGACCGACCGACGTCCGTCCTGCTGGGCGGGCTGCTTCGGCTCCTGCCGGGGCGCCCTTCGGTTTTCTTTGCTATTTTTTTTCCAGTTCGCCTGTTTTGGGGCATTGAATTGTGAGGTGTATAGAACGGGGGGTGGGGGGCGTCAGGTTGACAAGTTTTGGCCCCACGAACGAGCCGAGCCAGGGAACGTCGATATATATTATATACATGTGTAGGGACAGCCGCCTGTAAAAATGAATGCGAGAAAGGACGAAAAAAAACGACGATGACGGCGGCGCCGAAGAAGAAGAAGAAGCTGCAAAAAAATAAAGCCCCCGACGACGGAGCAGCACGAAATGAATGGCAAAAAGAAATGTAATCAACTGCACACACAGGCCGACGTATGGCAAAGCAAATCGAAGAAACTTTACGCTTTTTGAGGTTAAGTTCGAACGATTTGGTGATAAAAGGAACTGGGAGACTTGCAGAGAAGCGAGAAAGAGAATTTAGGCGTTAAGAAAGTCTTTAAAACTTTAAAAATACTTTCTCGTAAAGAGTATTTGGCTGGCTGGTAGGTTCGATTTGTCTGCAGCGCATAAAAGTTATTTTTGTATTGCCGAGTGCGCTTCAAAAATAAAAAGGAAGAAAAAGAAATATAAAAGCATAGGAGCCACCGCCTTCGGGGTGTTCGACGCCATAAAAAAACCCCCACGAAAAGTGGCAGAGAAGGACGAATGGTTGGGTCACGAAGAGGGGAGCCCATAGGGAGCCGTAGGATGAGCCTCACTAAAGGAATCGCTCGACTGTATAAAAATAGTAGCCTGCTTTTAGGTGCTAAGCAGCGCACTCGACACGACAACGGCAACGAGAGGCTGCCACGATGCGCTGCCTCAAAGGGTAGCAACGTCGTCAGCACCGGCAAAGGACCCCCACCGACAGGGTGCCTGGGTGTGCGTGTGTGTGTGTGTTATTTATGTCATTATTGAATATGCGTTCGAGGCAACCAACCCAAATCCATGGAGCCTTACAGACAGTCATGCAGGCCCGTGTGTGTGTAGGCGACAGCTTATGTACCCGAAGCAAGGACCTGGGGGGAGGACTGGGCTGGGCTGTCTCCGATATTTTATCTTATGCTGTGCGTTTTTATGCTTATTCGATTTTATTTGAGAGCTCTGCCCACACAGCAGAGAGCAGAGGATTTGCTGCTGCTGCTGCTGCTGTTTCCTTTCATTCGGCTTCCGTTTTTCGACTCCGATTTCTTTTCACTTGGCAGATTTTTCTTTTTTCCCCGGCCCCCCCACTTCCCATTTTCCTTGTGCTTTCGCCCTGAGTCGTTCCGTTTTCTCTCTGTGTGTGTGTAGATTTTTTTTCCTTCTTTTGTCTGTGTGTGTGTGTGGAGAGTTTTCGGTTTTTGCCACTTGTGCTCCGCCCCATTTTATTGTAGGGATTTCGCTCTGCATCTCTCTATATACAGATATATGTATATAGATTTTTATATAGATATTTATGTATACATACGGTCGATACATATTTGTATATATATATAGATATATTCCTTTTTTTCATCCTCGTCGTCGTCGTCTTCTCAACTTTTCTTTCATTTCGTTTTGGGTTTACGGTTCGGTATTGGTTGCAGGTTGTCTCCCCTGCTCTGCGGGTCTCTTTCAATGGGTGGGCGCCCACTGGCCGTATACGTAATATCGCCAATTGAGTGCATGATGGGGGTGGGGGTGGGGGAGGCTATTGATGGCATTCAATTGGCTGGTGATTGCTGCCGCTTGCTGCTGCTTGCTGCTGCTTGCTTATTGGTTGATTTGGGCGAACTCTCCAAAAGTGGAGAGTTTAAATTCAACTCTCCAAAAGTGGAGACTTCCTATAAAGCACCTGTGATTCCCGATAATTACTTTCCTAAGTCTCCGCAAATCACCTTGAAAACGTCTCACCCGATCTGCGCATTCTCTACAAATTCTTTCCTAATCTCCCCCGCCCACAACTAAGCCCACAAATTACGCATTGCGCATTGGAATTGCTAACTAAGTAGCTCAAGGCCCCCGTAGACCAACTCGGGGCTGTCCGATTTGCAGTTTACTTAATTTTTGTAGAATTTAGAATCGTTTATCTCGAGCGTGATGAGGAGCCGCCGACAGCCCGGGCATATATCTAACCGATTTCTTACAAATCATTATATGGCCGGCAAGCCAAAGATACCAAATACAAAATACCCTCTTCTGTTTGTTGGCTCTTCCTTCCATAAATCTTTCGACATGTTTAGTCAACAACTAAACAATTTATGACACATTCACATGCTCCTCTCCAAAGATACGCGAAGTCTCCAATCCGAATGGTAGTCATCGAGAGATCTCCTCGCTGTATTTGCCTCTCTCTCTGTCGCAGATAAGACCGAGTTGGGGTATCTTATCTTGGGGTTTCTATAAGCTAATGGCGGTCTCAGCCAACCGACCAATAGACAGTAATCAACCGACTTTCGACTGTTTGGTTGGCCCGAGTTTGACGACGACGGCAGCGGGACCAGAACTCTCCAGATTGCGCGGTTACGATTACGATTACGTCTTTGTACAAATATGGCAGGCTATATGCGGCGATATCTTAAGCAAACATTCGACTGCCTGATGTCAGATATCAGCTGCTGCCGTTGTCGGCGATAACTGTACCAGCCCCGCTCTCCACTCTCCACTCTGTTTCTATATCTGTGGTTGGGCAATATTTGGTCATGGCAGGTTGATTGCGTCCACGATTTATGGTCTTTATAGCACCTTTGTAGGCCGGTCCGGGCCAAGAGCCCTACTGCCACTGTCTCCGGTCGATCATGATCACCAGCGAGACGAACGCTCGGCGCGGGTACAGTTGACACCGCAGCTTCAGTAGCTGCGATTGCTCGGTCGCCATCGCTGCTGCTGTTTTTGTTTTTGGGGCTTTTGATTTGATTTCGTTGCCGTTTATCACTAAAATGCTGCCGACTAAACCTGCGCGTGTGTGTGTGTGTGTGTGTGTTTGCGTTAGTGTGTGTGTGCAAGTTTTGCGCTCGGATTTTTTTGTCCACTGATTATCTGCATCAGTTGTTAATTGCTATTTGACGCGTTATATCGGCTACCAAAGTCTCCGTGTGAGTTCGAAATATTTTTTTAAGTTCTTACAAATTTTGGAGACTAGAATTTAGAGAGTTCCTCAAGGAGTCTAAGTTTGTAGAGTTTTAAATTCACTAAAAGAAAAGTCTGTGTATGTTGGGTTTCCTGGTTTGTGGATTATTTTTTGGAAAGATTTTAAGTTTGGAGACTTTAGTTTGAAGGTCAAAGAATTCACCTTGAGGTTAAGTTCTGACTTCCTTGGAGACTTGCTGGCTTGTAGAACTTTGGAGATATTTAAAAACTTCTGTTTTTTTTTGGGTACTCTAGAATTTTGTAGACTTTACTAATCTTTGCTCTATTCTTGGCTCTTTTCAGGTAATTTAAACTTCCCCAACTTTCCTGTTCTCGTTTATCGGTAAGCCTGCGATTCGTTTTTCTCTCTTTAACTACAAAGGGCTGCGGTGGTTGCGGGGGGCGGTTGGGGAGTTCCCCGTCAGCCCTTTTCATTCATTTGCGTTGCCATTCATCCGGCCAAGAGCCGAACATAAAAAAATATGTCAAAACTTGTCTCGTCTGTCTGCCATTAGCAACAACAGCCGCCGCCGTTGTGGCCACACCCGCAAAAGCGGCCGCCCACGCGCCGCACCACACACAACCGAAAAGTAGGCGTCCTGCGTTGCCGTTCAAGGCTGCCAGGCCAGGCCGGCCTGGGCCTGGATGTGTTTGGTGGCCCTTTTTTGTGAATGAAAACCGAAGGCACACTCCCTGGTTATTGTGTTGCCGCTCCTCCGGCCCCGTTGTCACCTGGGAAGTTGGGATTGCAATTGTGGCAAAGACGCGCGCGTCGTCGTCGCCTTAAATGAAATTTATGTTCTTCTTCGCGGCCGCCAACAAAAGGCCTAAAAAGCCTGGCAGGAAGGCCAGCCTGTCTGAGCCTGATTGCGGCTACTGTGTGTAGGTTAGAGGTGAGGAGGACCCAGCCGGGGTTGGGGGGGGGCGGCCCATTTAACGCCTTCTACAAAATCGTTGCGGGCTATGCAAATTTTAAAATTACAAAACGGCCAGGGACAGTGCCCTGCTCATTATCATGGACAGTTGGGCAGCTGGACAGACCGATCGCCGAGGTTCAATTCAGTTCTGCGCGGCCGTTGCTTTTTATCAGACCACAAACAGGAAGAGAAAGAGCCAGCGAGCCCCGCCCGGCGGACCGCCAGCATCTCTGGGCAATTCAATTGCTGTTTTCTGTTCATTTCATTTCAATTCATTGATACGAAAACGGCCGTCTGGCCGTCTGGCCGGCTGTCCGGCCCGCCGATCAAATCGCTTGGCATTTCTCATTGAAAGTCCCACAACCCAAGCCGGCGGCTGTGCTCCTTTTCGGGACTTTTGCTCGTTGTTTTTTTTATAAATTTTAATTTAAACATAAACATGAATTTCCTGTCGTCGACGTCACCATCATCATCCATCCATCGCCGTCGTTGCCGTCGCTCGTTTGATATGCAAAAAAAAAAAAAGTTGCCGTCGATGATTGCGGCCTCTGATCTTTTGGGTCGTTCGAATCGAATTTCATGATCAACACAAAAAAACAATGCCAAGCGGGAAGCCGAGCAGAGGAAATTAAATTTTGGGATGCTTCGTTTCGCTTTTGTCGATCATCATTGACGGCGGGGGCGCGGGCAGGGGGGCGGTCCGGGTTGGTTCAATAGCGTGGGAGCATCGATTAAGCCAGCCGAGGTCACAATTTCGGGATCACAACTGACATTGAAATGAAAGCCCCACGGCAGACGGTCGGGGGCGGGGGTGCGCCTGCCTGCGACCTGCAAATGACACACCAGCCAAGGGGGGGAGGAGGCTCAACCGGCCAACACCACTGGCCACTGCAATTGACACAATTTTACAGACAAGGCCGACGCGTCGCCAACAGCAGCAACACCAGGGGGCGGGGGGTGTGTGTGTTGGCCATGATACACTTACCCGGACGGACGGCTGCCCGGGGTGTGAACCGCATACACATGCAATTGATTTGTACTTTGAGGTCAACCAGCGGCAACAACAACAGCAGCACGGGAATGACGAGACGACGGCCAAAATGCCAAACATGCCAACGCAAATGCCCACCTCGGCCCATCCACAGGCTCCGGCAGCCGGCAGAGCAACAGGCTGGGCGGCCCCTCCTCGTCGTCAGCAGCAGCAGCCGCCCGCCAGTTGGCTGGGGTTTTCTGCATACGCACAACATGAAAACCGCAACATTTACAGTTAAAGCGGCGTACGCAGACAGTGACCCCCTACCCCAGCCAACCGCCCACGCCTGGCTGGCCCATACCCAGGACCCAGGCCATTTGTCTCCGTGTCTCTCGCGGTTCGCGAAAAATTTTCAGTTTGTTTTGTTTCCGCCTTTTTTTTAAGGGCTGGCAAGTGGCTCGCTGTTGTTTTTTTTTTCACCGGCTGCTGGGAATTTTTGGCGGGATTTCAGGCAAGTCAGTGGAGTGGGAAAGAAACTAAGGACCTACGGAATTTTTGGAGGTGCTCTGGAGAGGGGGGTAAAGGGTAAGTTAGGGAAATTAGAGCAGTAAAAGAAATGAATCGGAAACGAGTCACAAGTAAATCCTAAAAGAATTGAGGGTAGGGGTAAAGGGTAATCGAAGGCGAATCGTGAATGAATCACAAATGAATCTTGAAAGAATCAAGGGTAAGGGGTACAGGGTAAGTGAGGGAAATTAGAGCAGCAAATTAAATTAATCGAGAACGAGTCACATGTGAATCCTGAATGAATCAAAGGTAGAGGGTAATCAATAGCGAATCGTGATTGAATCACAAATGGATCATGGGTAAGGGGTAAAGGGTAAGTGAGGGAAATTAGACTAGCAAACGGAATGAATTGAAAACGAATTACAAATGAATCAAGGGTAAAGGCGAATCGTGATTGAATCACCAATGAATCCTGAAAGAATCAAGGGTAAGGGGTAAAGGGTAAGTGAGGGAAATTAGAACAACAAACGAAATGAATCGAAAGCGAATTGTGATTGAATCACAAATGAATCCTGAATGAATCAAGGGTAAGGGGTAAAGAGTAATCAAACCGACTCGTGAATCAATCACAAATGAATCCCAAATAAATCGTTCGTCAATTCAAAGTAGAATTCTAATAGGGAAGTCGCATCCCCCCGATTGCCAGGAGACTGTGGCAACAGTGGATCTCATTATCCCAGGATCCGTTAGTTGTTGGGAACTTCCATTTTAGTTCTTCGCCAGGCTCTCAAGGAATTTAGTTGGGCTAAAAAAGACTGGCAAGAATCGAGGTCAACAATTGTCACCTCTGCTTTTTCCTCCAAAAGGAACAAAGAACCGCGAACGATGACAGCGACGACGACAAGAACTTTGGAGGGGTGGATGGGGGGGAGGCTGCCATCTAAGAACAAAAGCCAACAGATTTTTCAGTATTCCCATTGTCGTCTGGTCCCCCCACCCCCCCTGCGCCACTGTCCTGTGCCAATCCTGGCCGCCCAGGCAGCCCGGGCCGCCCTTGCTGCTCTTGTCAATTAGTGAAAATCGAATTAATATTGTAATACTTTAATGAAATAATGCAAGCATGCAGACAGGCCAGATCCACACACTCGCACAGCCACGCACAGACGGGCAGACAGACAGACAGACGGACGGACGGCTGCGGCGGCGGTGGCGGTGACGGTTATTTATGCAGAACG
The DNA here is from genome assembly GCA_037075105.1 of Lissocephala sabroskyi. NCBI lineage: Eukaryota > Metazoa > Arthropoda > Insecta > Diptera > Drosophilidae > Lissocephala > Lissocephala sabroskyi. The sequence continues at coordinate 9,104 of JBAMCP010001029.1, forward strand.
CGAGCCCCAAAAGAAGCAGAAAAAAGATGAATCTTTGTAGCGTTTTTGTGGATCTCTTTTTTTTCTTGTATCTGAAGAGCAGAATCTTTGGTGAGGCAAAAATAAACGAGACTCACACACACACACGCGGGGGGGAGGGGAGAGTGTGTGTGCATTCGATTTTGTCGCCGTCAATTGCCAGGGCGTTTGGGCTGGGGGGCTGGCAAGGCGGTGGGCGCAAGGTGTGGAATGCGTATGACAAGAACTGATATAAAATATGCTAATTGGTGCGTAGAGTGCGAAATCCTCACTCCGTTTGTCGGTGCTGTCTGTCACTCACTCCGTCGCTGAGTTTGTCAATGAGTCAGTCAGCCCACGACGATGAAGAACATCGAAGGATTCTTCTTCCTTTAAATGATCTCGAGAACTTTCTTTGCCTAACTTTGTTGCAGATTCGATCGACCATTTTGTCTGGGCCTATAAAATTTAAAGGGGGCAAGTTTCTGTCCCTTGGTCGTCGGTTCGTTGTGCCGCATTTATGTGAATTATTGGCAAAAATGCATAACGGCAAACAATTGAAAACGCAATGAAGTGTTGGCTGCGTCGGCCCGTCTCTCTCCTTTGTTGCTGTGAATTTGTCTCTTGGTGGCAAACGGGGCAGCCATCCATCCGCTGCCGCCGGCGGCGGCGAGTGCAGAATTTTCAGCCAGACGAGGGGCAGCCACACTGCCAATTAATCAAGAAATTCTGAAATAATTATTGCCTATTTTTATATATGCAATGTGCCCCCAGCGCCCCGCCCCTAAGGGGCGGCCGGCCAGACCATTGGAGTGTAAATTTCGAATAAGAATTTCGCAGTGTTTTTGTGTTTGTTTCCCCGGTCGGTTTATCTTTGGCTTGCTTTCGATTTATACCATCCCCAGAATTACCCCCTCCCCTCCCTCGGCTGCACCTTTGGGGTCTGTCTGTAGTCTCTCGCTCATTGTTGTTGCTTAAAAATAAATGATTTTTTGGTATTTTTGTAACCCAGAAGCTGAAAACTGAAATTCTCTATGAAGCATTGCGGTTAGATGAGCCGTTTAGTGACAGAGTCAAGAGTCGTGGAATTGATGGGGGTGCACGGGCAGAGAATGCCGTAGAGAGAGACAGAGAAAGAGAGAGAAAGGGAGAGAAAGTGTGGTTAGGTGGTCGGCAAATGGCTTGGGATCTGCGCGGAAGAAGGAGCTTCGAATGGAAGTCAAGAAAGGAGTTTTTGGGTGGCCTCGTCTTTTATCTCAGCGAACGATTGGGGTTCCTTCATGTGGGAAATATGGCTTAATTTTATTTTGGTATTTTTGGTATTTTTTTCGCTTTGCTTTGTAGACCACCAAATTTGTAGGTTTTTGTTCTAATCTACTTTATGCGGAAGAGCATTTTTCAAAAAGATCCTTTAAATGCCAATTTGGTATTTAATATTTTCTAGTATTTTTTTTTTAAGTATACCAAATTTATTGCCTTGGACCGGTATTTCTTAGTTCTCTTCACTTAGACTTTTCAGATTTCTAGTATTATTCTGGTATTTTTCTAGTATTTTTCTGGTATTTTTTAAAGTCTCCCCCCTTGCCTGATGGGCTTGACGAAGTTGTCTAAATCGTCTAAGAAGCTTGCGGGAAGCTGCTGCTTCCTTCTGTCGCAGGACCCGCTTCGCATTCGTCTCCCGCAATCTTTCCCCGCCAATCGCCTTGCCAATTAATCAAATTCAAATTAAGTGGCAGCGGCAGAGACACAAACACTCACACACCCACACACCAACACACTCACATGGATGGCAGCCGTGCCTTAGGGCCGTGTCCTCGATTTAATTTCACCCTGAACGCGGTTGCCACCAACTCTTGTCTCGTTTTGTAAATAACAAATCAGGCATTTATAAATGATGTGAGCATAAAATTTTGCTCGATTCCACATCGAAAGGATGTGCCAAGACAGCCACCCCCACCCTCTGCTCTACCCGCAGGATCTGGCGGGGGATGCTGGCAACTCTTTGACTGTAAGGCAGCGATGTCCCGTCGTCCGCTCGCTCGCTCGCTCTCTCTCTCTCTAATAGGACATGATTGTAATTAATTAAATTAATTCGTTTCGGTTTTAATACACGAAATGTATTTTTCGATTTTGTCTACCCTTCGCCCCCCACCCCCTACCACTGGGGGGAAACTTTCTCGGGGCTGCCTCAAAGATTTCTGATTTACGTTTTCAAATATTTGTTTGTCACGCACACAGAGTGAAAGTGTCGGCATCCTTTGGCATCCTTGATTTCCGAATCGACCGCCCCCCACGCGCCTTCCTGCAAACTATAAAATGCTGTCGATTTTGATTAGGCAGACTCGACTGCCAGGACCTCAGTCGTTTCATTAAAAATGCCAAGTGAGTTTCCTTGGAGTCGGCCAACCCTTTGGCCCGCCAGGACGAAGGCAAAGTTGTCCTCCCGCCCCCAGCCCCGCTGTCCCATTAGGGCATTAATGAATTGACATTGATTGGAAATTTTGATTGAAATTGCTGGAAATGTAAAATGCCCGACGCCCCCAGGACGACAGACCAGCGCGCTGAAGACGCCTGGCAATCTTCTCCTTCGGCCTGGCAGGTTACAAGCAAAAATAATAAATTGTTTAATTTTCGGCTTAATTAAGGATTTTGACTGTTGGCATTGGCAGCACCGCCGTCGCCGTCGCCGTCGTCCTGGCGAAAGATAAGCAAAGCCCAAACTGAAATTGGAATGGGATTGCCAATGGGACTGAATGACTGAGGTTGCGCTGGATGGATTGAGATGAATCGGAATAGATTGTTTCTTGGGCTGAGGAGCGGGGGAAGGACAACCGAACGGCTGGCAAGTTTATTGATTTTGTTTTAAAGGCTTCAACAGGAACCACCTGATGGGTGCGCCTCTCAAGCTGATTAGCTGGCCGGCCTTCAGGGATTTTGTGGCGGGAAAAACAACAGGGACATTAAAAAACCGAAACAGGACATTCCAGCCCGAAAAGACGCTTAGTTCTGTTTTGGAGGCAACTGTACTTAAGTTTTCTTTAGTTTTCTTTACTGTCCTTTGGAATCCATCTTCAGTTTATGGTTCCTTCGAGATCTTGGGAGGGTCTCCAAGTTTCTTGCTCCCTTTTTCACCTTCTCCCGTTATTCTGCTTTGACTCGCTTACGTTTTGGGCTTAACTGTACTTCTGTCTTTTGAGTCTATCTTCAGTTTGTAGTTCCTTCGAGATCTTGGGAGGGTCTCCAAGTTTCTTTTTCTCCTTCTCCCGCTTTTCTTCGCTGACTCGCTCATGTTTTGGGCTCTACTGTACTTCTGTCTCCCGTTAGGCTTGCGCTTTTTGACTAGAAAGCATTAATTTTGGTTAGATTTTAAAATGTCAGTACTTTTGGCATCCAAACCTCTTACCACACGCACCCATCCCCCCGCCTCCACCCCGCCCACTAACCCTTTCTGGGCGAAAATAAAACCAACCCGATGGCCATGCAATTTCGATAAAAATTTCGACCACTTGGACCACTCGAGTGTGCGTGTGTGTGTGGGTGTGTGTGTGGGTCTATGTGGTATCTTGTGTGTAGAGCGGGGGGTGGGGGTGGGGGTGGCTGCTTTTTGAGGCCCGCATAAAAATGTCAAAAATTACACACAAAAACGAACACGCGGCATTAAAAAGCCGAACAGCTCGGGGGGCGGGGTGGGGAGTGAGGGCGGAAAAAAGGACTTCTAATCATTATTTGTACGGCCCGACCAACCGATTCGCCCCCGCCCCTGCCTCCTTCCCCCCTCTGCCCGGGAACTACGTGTGTGTTTGTTTTTTTGGTTTGATTTTTTGTTGTTGTGTCCTTGGTGTCCTTAGGCCCCCGCTCTGGCCAGGCCATCCATATTTGGTCAGTGTAATGCTTAATTATTTACTTTAAAAAACAAAAAATGCCAACTTTTGTTGTTCGGCCCGAAAAGGCCTAAACGCCAAGTGACCAAAAAGGCGGGCCGCTGCCGCCCAGGAAGTGGGTCGTCCGGCTGAAGCGCCGGCAACAATGGACACACACACACACGCAGAGGCAGGAAAGGGTCACATGTGTGCGGGTGTACGGCGAGGGGGTGGGGGGAACGGCACACGTTAATTTTTGATGTCCAAATGCCCGCTGACCGTTGCCGCCTGGCAGGTGAAGTGGGCGGGGGTTTTTTGGGTTTTTCAAATATATAAAAAAAGGTATGCATACGTTATGTAATAATAAGGATAAGCCAAAAAATTATGATTACTTTTGGTCGTTTGGCAGGCGGGGTAGGCAACCCTGGCAAACAAAGCCAAATGAGGGCGGGGGCGTGGCAGTTGGACAGCTAAAATCACCCACTGAAAAATGCCATTAAGTGCGATTAATGGACTGCAGGGGGGAGAGCCGGAATTAGTCTTCTTGATCGCCGCATTTGTCCAACTGTGCAACTCACCGCTTTTCAACTGTGCAACTGTCTTTTGAAAACTGTCCAACTGTCTCTCTGAGCAAGAATTCTTTATCTCTGACTTCTCCTTGCTCTCCGCCCGGCATTTGTGCAACTGCCCAACTGTCCACTTCACCGGAACTGAACTCTTTGAACTGTGCAAGTGTCTTTTGATAACTACCCAACTGTCTTTCGGGGGCAGAATTCCCCGTCTTAGATTTCTTTTTCACTGCTGCCCGGCATTTGTCCAACTGTGCAACTTAATTCAACTCTTCAAACTGTCTTTCCTAAACTCACCAACTGTCTTTTTGGGCAAGAATTCTATGGGTCTGACCTTTCTTGATAGCCGCACGGCATTTGTCCAACTGCCCAAGTGTGCAACTCACCGCAATTGAACTCTTTTAAGTGTCCAACTATCTTTTAAAAACTGCCCAACTGTTTTTCTGGGGCAGAATTTCCCGTCTTAGATTTTTTCTTGACTGCTGCTCGGCATTTGCCCAACTGCCCAACTGTGCAACTCACCGCATTTCAGCTCTTTCAACTGTGCAACTTTCCTAAACTCACCAACTGTCTTTCTGGGTAGAATTCCCCGTCTCTGACTTCTGCAGAGAGTTCACTTTTAGCTTGCTCATCTGCTCAAGTGCTCGGCGGGCTAATCTCCACAATCTGTACCTCCCGCCCATCAACCAATAGCGTTCTAAATTACCCAGAACACCACCCCGACCCCCTTCTTGAGTTTTGAGCTAACCCCTTCCCCCGAGGCAAGGAGGCAGCGGCAAATGAGCGCCGCTTGTCATCCGAGGCATTCAAAATCGAAGTCCAACGAAGCCAAGCAACCCCCAAAGGAGGCAGCAGGCTGTCTCTGTGGGTGTGTGGCTGGGGGGGAGTCCGTTGTCTCTACCGTTATTTCCATTCCTTGGCAGCGCCATTAATCCTTTTTTCAGCATCTTTTCACACACGCACACACACGACGGCGGCGACGATGACGCTGACGGACGTGGCTGAGGGCCGGGGAGTGTGGGAAGCGCGTGTATATAATCCTTTTTTCGAAATGAAGGCCCTCCCCCCCGGTGGTTGGGCCGCTCGGAGAGCTTCGCATATCAAAGCTAATTTATATTTTGTATAGCATAAATTTGGGCGTGCACGCAGTTTCCATCTTGGCAAGGCTCGCAGGCTCGCCGGCTTCCAGTTTCAGTTGCCCAACCCTCGGCTGAGTCAACTCTTTGTTTTTTCAATGCTCGGGCTGCCGGCAGGCAGCCTCTGATTTTTGATAAGTAAATAGAAAATTTATAAATTTACATATGTGAGGCGGGCGGTGGGTGGGCGGTTGGGTGGTTGGGTGGCTGTGGGCAATAAAAAAGAAACAGAATTTTAAATTAGAAAATATTAGTTGGCTGAAGACTCACCGACAGTCCATCTCCATTGGCTTCTTCTTCTTCTGCTTTGCAAGTACAGTTGTGTATTTGCATATAGACGGTCTTATCGTCTCCCTCACACCAGCATATATGCCGTCTGTCTGTCCGTCTGTTTGTCCCGCTCGCTCGTTTGCTTGGTGGAAATTTTTGTTTGGCTTCGTTGAGGTTTCATTTTTTCTTTATTTTTACATCCCCCGCATTCGTAGTCATCGTCGACGTATTTACATCAATACATCATTTTCGTCTTTAACCAGACGTGTGTGTGTGGGTGTGTGTGTGGGTGTGTGCCCCGCCTCCTTTCACACCCGCTTTCTGTATTTTTTCGAAGGTTCGTTTTTTTTTTCTTGTGGGTATTTTTGTTTAATATTTAAATAAATAATTAGCAAAAAGGGATATATGTGTGTGTGTGTGGGTGTGTGTGTGTAGTAAGCTGGCTGTTTATTTTAACCCCCTCCCCCCGCCCACACCGTCCTTGCTTTCAGGCGGATAAATCCCCTTATGTTTTGTATGGAAAGCCCGCCCATTTCGCTTGTTTGTCAGGATGTCTGTCTGTTTGTCTGCGTGTGTGTGTGTGTGTGTGTGTGGGTGTGTGTGTGCGTTGCTAATGATGTTTGAAATTGTAAAGCAAATGCAAAGGCATCCGAAAAGACCAACAACACAAAAACAACGAGTCCGGGAAAAGCGGGAAAAAGCGAGCGAGAAAACTCATCAAATGCTGGCAAGTTGAGCTCCATTAAAGCCCCCAGCGGAGGGGGGGGGGGAGTGGATAATTTCGAGGCTATTGTGCTGCAAGGATCCATGAAATTGAAAGGCCAAAGATCCTTAAAGAGATCCCAAAGTTCCCCTGAGAAAGGATTCCGAAGATTCTCTTAAAAAATTCTTTAGATTCCTTTCGGCCTTCGGTTCTGTCTTTCATTTGAGGCATTAAACCCCTTTTACCCGCCACTGTCTTGAGTGCGCCTTTGCCCCCCTCCACCATTCCTTGCCAGGGTTGCCACCCTACCCAGCCTGTCTACGCATAATTCAATGCCACAGCGTTTATGTGTCTATTTCTTAAGCCCAAAGCACCCCCAGCCCCTGCCCCAAGCAGCCACCCCCCACCCCTTCCCCAAGCAGCTCCTCCCCCTGCCCTAAGCCGCTGTCATGTGTGCTGGGGGTGGGGGTGGGGCAAAGACAACCCGTTGCCTCAGTTTTTTTTTTATTCTTCTCCCCCTGCTCCTGTCAACTTTTAACTCTTCAAGGAAAAGTCTTGGCAACTGTAACGTCGCCCCCACCCCCGCTGTTTTGCAAGAGGGTTGGGGGTGGGGTAGCCAGCCAGCCAGCCTGTCAAGTCAGTAAGTGGCAGCTGCCCGTGCCGCCACTTCGACTGGCAAACAAAGCCGGCGAGCGGGCGGGCAGCCGACGCGATTCCCTTTGGCGGTTGGCATTGATTTGCTTTGATTTATTGTATGCGCCCCCCCCACCCCCTCCCGCCAGGCTCTGCAGCCGCTACAAAATGTCCCAGCAATGAATTTCAAGGGCCCTCGGCCAGCAGGCAAACCAACCGCCCGCCCGCCTGCCCGCCTCCTCGCACTTCAGCCTGAAGAACACACAACTCATAAAGCCTCCGCTCGGTCCGCTGTACTAATTACAAAAAGTGCTGCCCACACACACACACACACACACACACACACAAGCGTTGGCTTGACAGCTGCGCCGCCCCCTCGCCCTCGTCATCGCCTTGCTGAGACAATGCAAAAAATTCGCATTCATATGGGCAGTCGGTCTGTCGGTGAGGGAATCGAATGCAGATTCGAATTCAAATTCAGATTTCTCAGTTGGTTGCCTTTGGGGGTTGTCGTCCCGGACAGCCGACCAGCCGACCGACGGCAGAAGCGCGCGCTTTTCATTTTTTGACATGTGCCGGGCACAGGAACTGCCAGAGCAAAAACAAAGAGTCAGTTTATGAGCACTTCAAGGATCTGCTAAGGGGGAGTTAAGGAATCTGCCGAGTGCAGGAAACTAAGAAAAAGAAAGCCGCCAGCTAATTCTGCACACTTGCGGACTTGGGCACTTTGTGGAGATTTGAGAATTTTAAAGACTTTGAAGCTTTCTAGAAAATTAAGTGGGCTCTACAACTCCTGAACTCCGCTTCTGTCTGTCTGCCAGGCAATCTAGCTAATTTTGCACACTTGCGTACTTGGGCAGTTTGTGGAGACTTGAGAACCTTAAAGACTTGGAAGCTTTCTAAAATATTGGAAGCTTTTCCGCTTCAGTTTGTCTGTCTGAAAGGCGAAACGAATTGAAATCGGCCAATCCAGCTGATTGTGCGCACTTGCGTACTTGGGCAGTTTGTGGAGCCTTAAGAATCTTAAAGACTTGGAAGCTTACCAAAAAAATTGAGTGGACCCTGCGACCCTGAACTCCGCTTCTGTCTGTCTGCCAGGCAATCCAGCTAATTCTGCACATTTGCGTACTTGGGCAGTTTGTGGAGACTTAAAGCTTTCTAAAAAATTGAAAGCTCCTCCGCTTGACGATTCAATCGGCCAAAGAGCCGGGAAATTCTCATTATTTTTAATAATCATTTGCGGGCTTTCACCCCCCCCCCCCCACCGCTCGGGGGAGCCGCCACAGATCGAGAGAAATTGAAGTTTAATCAATTCAACGAAATGGACGAGTGAATGGCCAACGCCTCACCCCCCAACCCATGAGAGGAACACGGCTAATAGAAATGTTAACAGTCCCCCCTTCGCCCCTCCCCCTGGTGGGAGGTTGGCCGTTAACATTTCACTTAACATTTTTGGCGCGCATTGGCCGTTTGCCTTTGAAGTGGCCACACCTCCCCCCGCCCCCGCCCCCGCCCCGTCTCACGTTGCAGCCACCAAAAAATATTAAATGAAATGGCGGAACCCAAAAAAACCCGACCGCCCCCAACAAGAAAGGGTAACCGGGCGGGCTCTCAATCGCAAAAGGTTTTTCCACTTTTTTTCTCTCCCCCCTTTTTTTTGTTTTTTTGGTTAAGCTGACCACACACACACACACACACACACACACACAGAGACGTCGTCGTCGTGGCATTGAAGTCGTCAGACTGTTTGCCTCACCCCCCGCGGGTTGCTGGGTTCATTCGAAGACCCAAAGCCACCCGCATTTTAGTTAATTAACTCATTTGGTTTGGCAACTCCGAAGGCTAAGCCATCCGTCCATCCCCCTGGTCTCTCCAACTGCCCAACTGTCCAGCTGTCCAGCCGTCTGCCCACATTAATTGATTTGTTTGTGTGCCCGCGCTGTTGCCAAATTTCCAGCCACCAAACTACGCTGGTCAACTAGTTTGGCTCTCTCAAGTGTTTGCGTTCCCACGGAGATTGCCCGTCAACAAGTGCGTCGTCCTGTCGCGTCCTCGGCGAAGAATGCCCCACGAAAAAAGTCAACGTGGGGTGGACAGTTTGAGAGCCACTGCGACGGTTTCACAGGCGTCGTTTGTATTATGAAAACAATTTTCAGGCTTAAGCAGCTCAGGCCACAGGGAAAACAACAGCAGCCACAGGAAACCGAGACGACGGCAAGGACGAGCCTGAGAGCCTTTAAATATCATAAATACGCCTTGAGGGCCATTGAGACTCTGGGGGGCAAATCACGCATACGCCGGGTGGTTCGGGTTTTTTTTCTCCTTGCGGTTTGCCAGTGCAATTGTAACTGCCACGCCTTTGGGTCCTGCCAGGCAAACGACTTCCTGCTTAACTTTGGGGCCCTTGGCAGGCATCGACCTCCGCTCATCGATAGCAAAACAAAACCAGAAACGCCTAAGAACTTTAGATTGCCCCCCACACACACACACACACACACACACAGAGTCGTACTATCGACTAATTTCCAAAGTTCTTTATTGCCTGCAACGCCTCCGAGGAGGAGGCTAGTGGCCTCGGCCCGCCTGCCATTGCTTCCGGTATTTATACAAATAAAATTTCACAAAACCCCAAAAACTCGAAAGTCAAGTGAGACGGACGGTGGGACAGACCGTCTGGGGTGTTGGCCGAAATCAACAGAAAATCGAATCCAAAAGCCGTAAAAGTCATTCCCGTAAGTCCGTCGACGGCAGCGGCGGCCGGGGATCCCCTGGCCAGACTAATTTGCCAAAAAAGTTTCCACCGCATATTTTGTAACCTTTTTTTTGTCGATTTTTTTTATTGTGTTTTGTGTAGCAAAAGGATTGAAGGATCTTGGTGTGGGGCTATAAATTTCTGGGTGTTTCTTGGCCGTCCTTGTTGCTGTTGTCGCCATTAGTTGGTCTCTTGTTGTTTTAATTTCTCATTCGGCATTTGATTGCCCGCCCTCGCCGTCTGCTGGCAGTCTCAACTTTCGGCTTATCGATACCCACGATAAACTATAAATTTGTCGGCCTTTTTTTTAAGCCCCGTTACCGCCGACTCCGGGGCTGGCTGGCCAAACTTTTCGTACGTATTAATTTGGCTAAATTTAACCCGTAATGACTCTAAAAAGTAAAATTAATGAGGGTCGATAGTGCCAGGCAACAGACCGGCCCATCGACCGGTTGCTCGGTTGGCCGTGCTAAAGTTTCTCAACTGGCATATGGGGGACTGGCAGGAGGAGGAGTGGGAGGAGGTCTACAAATTGGCCAATGTCCTCGGGTGGGAAAGCGAGAAATACTCCACCCAAATATCCAGCGGAATTAGAGCTCCTTCTTCGAATTGTCAGAGTGCAAGACTTTTAGAAATTTGGGCCGAACCACTCCGAACTAATCAACCGAACCACTCCGAACCAAATTTGAATCGTTTGTTCATCCGCCAACTTTCCTACTTTCGAGAACTTTGAAGCATTTGCTCTTTTAGAGAACCACAAATTGGTTGATTGGTTGGAGACTTTTGGGGTGGGAGGAGGTCTACAAATTGGCCAATGTCCTCGGGCGGGTGGAGGAGAAAGCGAGAAATGCTCCACCCAAATACCATGAGGAATTAGAGCTCATTTTTCAAATTGCCAGAGTGCAAGTCTTACAGAAAGTTGGGCCAAACCACTCCGAACTAATCGACAAACCAAATCGAACCACTCCGAACCAAATTTGAATCGTTTGCTAAACCGCCAAGTTATCTACTTCCGAGGACTGTCAGTGTTAGTTACAAATTTGCTCCTTTCTTGAACCACAAATCGAACCTTTGTTTAATTTGCTCCTGGTGATCTTTGAATCTAATTAATATTGTTTCATTTGCAGCGCGCTACCCTGGCCGAGAAGGAGGTCAACACACTCAAGGAGCAACTTTCGACGAACAGCGACAACCACAACAGCAGCAGCAGCGACAACAACCCAGCGGATCCCACAGCCCCAGCAGCAGCAACAGTTGCCCTCGACGGCATCGAGGAAGAGGCCAGCGGAGCGGCAGCGCCCGCCACCAGCGAAACGGACAACGACACAAAATCATTGAACAGCGTTGCAGCGGCAATCACGCTGCACCAGAACGGCGGCAACCTGCTGGCCACCAACACACCGTCGCCCTCGCCGCCGCTCTTGACAGCCGAGCAGCAGCAACAGTTGCACACCAGCCTCGCCCAGAACGGCGTGGGGGGTTGTTTGAATCCCAAACTGTTCTTCAACCACGCCCAGCAGATGATGATGGAGGCGGCGGCGGCTGCTGCTGCGGCGGCTCACGCGGCAGCGGCTGCCCAGCAGCAGCAACAGCAACAATCGCCGTTGCAGTCGCCGACGGGGGCAGCGGCCACGATAGCCAAAATGCCCACCACCAGCAGCACAGCCACGGCCACGGCAGCCAACGAAGAGCAGCAGCAACAGCAGCAGGCGACTAGCAACAACAGCAGCAACATTGCTGCCGGCGAGGACGAAGAGGACGATGAGGAGGAGGATGCCTCCATGCAGTCGAATGCTGCGGACGACGATGAAGAGGACGACGAGGAGGACGTCGATGAATCAGCCGATCATCCTGCCAACAACAATGACCAGGACAAGAGTCGCCCCAGAACTGAGCCCAACGAAGTTGTCGCTGCTGGCGACGAGGACATCGAAATGGAAGATCAATCGATTAGCAATAATCACAATACCGATAGCAATAATAGTTGTAGTCAGCCGAAGAGCAACAATGTCCTGGCCCAGCGTGATAGCCACGAGAGTGAGCAACATGTTGCCCACAAGCCCACCAGCAACACGGCAGCAACAACGACAACCACCACCACCACCTCGACGGCTGAGGATGATGATTGCGCCAACAACAATACAAACGCCAGCAACAACAACAACACCAGCAACAATGAGAAGCGCAAGAAGCGCAGCAGCAACAATCAGCAAGCCGTTTTATTAGCAGCCAAAGACAAAGAGGTGAGTCTCCCAAAAAATAGAATACTCGTAGAAAAGAAAGCAGGACACCCGGGCAACCCCAAAAAAAGGGAGAAAGTCAAGTTGCGGGACTTTTCTTGTAATTTTTACCCAGCCAGCCGCCCCTTCGGGCAAACAGAGGATTTCCTATGCAAATAACCCAAGGACTTTTGACTTTATTTCGTCCTTTTTTCGGAAGGTCAGCGCTGGGGCGGCTCGCTTAGGTGTAAAGTGATATCATTAAAATATTGACAAGACAATTTCCACGCCTACCCTGGCCGAGGACCCGCCAGCATTTCATTTCCTTAATGTCCTGGGCGTCTCGCTAGGCTTGCTTATTGTCAGTCAGTCAAGTGTGCAGCCTGCAGATTCCCCCCAATCATTATCCTTGGCCATTAAGTGCAGCCAAGCAACCCTTGCGTCTTGCGAGTTGCATTTCGCTTTTTTGTCACTTCACTTGGCAACCGCAGACGGCGGGGGCGGGGGCGGGGGCGGCGTATTTGAAATCCATTAAAAGCTATTTTTGCAATCAGTCTGCCAGGCTCTCTCAGTCGTCGTCCTGTTTGTTGTTTTGTTGTCGTGCGGTGAACAATCGATGAATGCAGGAAAGGAGGCTACGCCGCTCTCATTAGTTTGATTGCCACACCCACCGCCTCCCCCCGATGACAAATGCTCTCACCTGACGGCGGCTGTGGGTGAAATTTATTTCCTACACGTGTTCAGAAATAGGCGACTATATTTTTTCGGAGACTTCCAACTGCCCCGATGCCCAAGTGTCTGGCTGTGAACTCCTCCGTTCAATCGACAGAATCAAAAATGCAAGTTTGTTGCCGAAGCGGCTGCCTGCCCGTCTGTCTGTCCTCCCCTCTGCCTGGGGCCGAGTTGTGTTTGTTTGTTTGTCTTGGCCGCCTCATGAGTTGTAAATGCCGAGCCGATAGTTCCTCCAGGTGGTGTTTATTTTTTCGCAGAAGTGCCTTTTCAATTTGCACAAACAGACGAGCAGGGAATTGTCGCCAAAAATAGTACAAAGCACCATTGGCGGGTTAAGGCGACGACAACGGCGCCTTCTGCAAGTTTTCAGGGAATTTTTCATCAATTTTTAAGGTCAAACTGATTTCCGCTTTTCTTGTTTAATCAAACAATTTTTTCGGGCCACCACAAGTGTGTTATCTGCCACGCCCCTCGGGCTCCTTCGACGCCCTTCCTGTTCGAATGTTTATCGGCCTGCCGCCGCCGCCGTTGTTGGTGGTTTTTTATCAGCTCGGCTTTGGGTGGCTGCTGTTGCTGTCCGGCTTATGAATTGTAGTTTTGAATAATTACGAAAAAACAAACTGGAAATCAATTGTTTTGTTTTTTATGGTCAGTTTTTATCGGCTTGTGTGGTTTGTGGGTTTTTGTTTATTATTTCTAACACATGGAAATGAAAACATTCCCAGACAACCAGCAGAAAAAATATGAAATGAGATGAGAATTTTGAATTGATATTTTGGCGGTGCCATCGATCATAAATTCCCATGACAACCGATCGAAATAATCTATAATTTCCTTGGAAAAAGCTGCGGGCCACCTCCCCGCCCTCTGACGCCGGCAGCGGCAGCAATTGTTGCTGGCTCTTCAGTTTCGTGCTGCCGGTGTTGTTTGCATTTCTGGTCTATTTTTAAATCTAGAAATCATATGGAAAATCCGCTGACAAAACTACGAAATTTTTTTGTCAACATCTTCAGGGCAAACTAAGCAAACAAATCGCCCCCCGTCTGCCCTCCGTTCAAAGAGGCCACGAAAAAAAAAAACACCAACTGTGCAAACTCAATCGATATGACAACATGAATCTTCTAGGCGTCTATTCGAGTTGAGAATATTCTATATAATTTTATATATAGACTTCTCGGTTGATAGACAACGACGGACGGCAATCAGCAATCAATAAAATTTGGGATGCCGGCAAATTTTCGGTGGCGCGGCCAGAAATTTGATTAAAGTCCCTCGGACCATTTGATTTGTATTGCTATTAATTATAATTCCAATAACAAGTCACCAACAGCCGGATTAGCGGCAGCAGCAGCGCCGGCAGCAGCGGCGACGGCAGCGGCAGCGTTTGACGGCTTCCAAAAAAAATATTGACGATTATCAGTTTTAGTCGAATTCTTTTCAATCGAAGTGAAAGTTCAAGTGCGTCCGCGCCAGCAATGCGGCATTTGGGGCAGGTAAGCGGGTTGTGCCACGGAAGTACCGTTAGATCACGTGTGTTGCTGATAGCCAGCGGGAGGCTATCAGCAACAATGGAGCGCAGATCGGCCATCATCAGCGATAGCCAAGAGGAAGTTGCACTTATCGATTGTTTAGATGGCCGGCTTGATCAGCCGAAAGGAGTGGGGGCTCCATTAGTCTCAATTCAAATGATGTTTTCTGTGCCAAGCTCGCCTCTCGCTCTCTCAATGTTTTTTTACAAACACAATTGCAATTATTCAATTCAAATCAATCAGCCGAACTCGCACACACACCCGCTAGACATTGAGCTTAGTTAGGAGGCCTGCAATGATTTAAGTTGCTGCCGTTGCTGTTGCTGCTTCTATTTGTATTTGCTTGTGGCTGCTGATTAAAATGAAAAACAGTCATTGTCATGCACACACACAGCGGCAGCGGCCTCCATGTTCGACCAATTGCGGATAAATTCAATTTATTTATCGCATATGGATTCTGATCAGCTGTACGTATAAAACGGCACGGGTGGGTACCATGAAAATTGCTACTGTGCGATGTTGCTGGTGTGCGAGGAGATCGGCAACAGGCGTTGTCAACGTTGTTGCTGTTGTTGTCGCAACGATTGCTGTTGTTGTTGTTGTTGTACGTATTCTACATTGACTGATTGTTGATTGCTGACTCTTTTTATATATGAGCTGGCAGCTGTGTTGCTGCTGTTGCTGTTGCTGTTGCTGTTGTTGGGCAAATGGCGATTTTGATTTTTTTAAATTGATTATTTCCTTATTTTCGTGTACTAGTTGCCTTTGTTGTTGTTGTTGTTGCTGTTCTTATTGTTGCTGCAGCTGCTGTTGTTGTTGTAGCGTGAGCGCTAATTCCCCATTGCGACGACAACGATTTTACATTCAATTTTCGTTGATTCTCGTCGCCGTTGTCGCCAAAACGATGAGCACATCAAAATTTGTTCTTTTTTTCGACAACCCATTCGCTAAGCCCCGAACAATGGCAACCCTGGCAACCTTCCAGCTGATCAAGCGTCGACTGTACCTGCTGACGGGACAATGGAACTTTTTCTGGGACTGTACTTGATTAATTCTCTTACTCGAAGTTAAGAATCGATGAGCACTTCGAAATTTTTTCTTTGTCTCGACTTCCAATGGCAACCCTGGTGATTGAGGCAACCTTCTAGCTGATCAGGCGTCGACTGTACCTACTGGCGGTACTGTACTTGTACCTCTGCTGTTTCGTGTACCTTTTGCTGGGACTGTACTTGTTTAATTCCCTTTGTCGAAGAATCGTTCGATTGCCAGTCGAATTGAGGTTAAGAACGACTCCCCCCACCGATGGGCCCTGGGGCAATTTGGCTAATTGCGGGTCATTAAAATGCTGACAATATTTGGCCGACGACAACGCTCCCATCACCGAGATTAATGCCAACACACACAGTTTTTTTTTTCTTACATGCCTCGTCCCCCCCGCCGGGCGACGGGGGGCAGCGTGTCTGGGCCTCGCTAGGAAATGATAAATCTTCGCCCAACTGGCCAAGTCTTGTCTTCATCAATTTCGAATGGAAAACGAAATGGGGCAGGGCGGTGGGCGGGGGGCGGGGCCAACTAACAACTTGTCAGACGTTCGTCCTCTAAATTAGGAGACGGCGAGGGGGCGGGAGGTTGAGAGGCTGCAATGGGGATATTTTCAAATTGGCAATTTTGATTTTTAGTTGCTTGTCGTGCAATTTGTCAAATGTCTCGGAAGTCCAGGCCGCCGGCCCACCCCCCACCCACCGACTCAATTACAGGCCTGAACGGAAATTTAACATTTCAATTAGCAAACGACGACGACGAAGACCAAGACGAAGGCAAAGACAGAGGCGTTGGCGTTGGCGGTGGCGCCTCGGAGGAGGCCCAGGCGACGGTCAATAAATCAAATGGAATTTGTCAATGTGCCATGAAATTGATTATCGGCGTTTACCGTTTGATTTCCGGCCACACATCATTTCATCATTCCATCGCTTTGTGCACTTCTTGTTTGGCGTTTCGGAGCGATAAAAACGCAGAGAGCTCAGCCAACTTTCAAGCGTTTGCTGTGTGCCTTTTCTCTTGTTTTATATCCGCTGATAAGCCCCGGAAATGTGGCCAGCCCGCTTATCGGTCTGTGGTGTTTTTCTCGGGCAATTGATTTCTAATTAATTGCGGCGGACAATTAAAAAACGCCAAATTATTGACGGCCATCAAATGCAGCCAAAAAAAATGCCAGCCGTTTATTGGTAATGCCAGGATAATCGTCTCCGCCTCAGGACTTTAATTAGTTCCCCCGCCCCCGTCACTTCGATTTTGTCTGCGCCTTCAAACGCAAATTACGCGCCGTCAAAATAATTGCCGCCACCCGCTTGCTGGTCTCCTTGAAGACAGTGGCAAGAATCTTTAAAGAACTTTCAAGGTTCCTTAAGTTTTTCAGAGCTTTGTCCTATTTGGCCCACTGTGGCGTCCCCAATCGGGCAATTAAAATAAGCTGGTGGTTTTTTTTATTCGCCTCGCTGGGTTGGTTTTTTTGTGGGCCGTCGCCGTCTGCGATTCCTGGTTTTTATTCTGCCCCAACCCCCCGCCCCCGACTCCATTGCTAGTCGCTTAATAGAAATGAAATTGTCATCAAGTTGAGCTTTCGTCGTCCTTGCTCGCTTCATTTTGAGTTAATCGATGCCCTGCCGTCGTCGTCCTTTGCCGCCTGGCAAATTCAATTAGAACTCAACGCTTAAATCAAATTAGAAGGCAGTTTCCCCTACCCTCCGCCATTTTCGATTTGCGTCTTTGGATCAATGCAACCCTGCGCATTGAGCGGTGGCTGTACTTTTTTCTTTGTCTGCTTTTACCTGGTTTGTCAGTTGATTGACTTTGATTTGTGAGATGGCAAAGTTACGCATACGCCACCGACGCCGCCACTGCCGCCGATCGGACTTTAAGTAGCTTTATGTGTCGTTTGTCTGGCGGGAGGACAAAACAAAAGCCAAATGAGCAGAAATGTTTGTGCAAACAGAAAATACAATTTCATATTTTCCGAAGACCGAGCCAACTGTCCGTCTATCCTTTCGAGCCATCATCCATCCACATGAGGGCCAGGCCACATGCCAGGCGCTGATTATGGCCCCCGCCTCCTTGGTGGCTATGAAAAAAAGGACAACAGTGAAACTGCAAGAGGAAGGAAGTCGAGGCCATTAGAAAATGCCGAGGTGACCCCGAACCCACAGACGCAACTCCAGTCAGTCAACCGCAGGAGTGTCTGCTGCTCCTGCTGGTGGCTGGCTCGGTCCTTTGGTCCTTGACGCTGCCAACCCCCCAAAAACGGGCACAACTCCACGAGGCTTTTCTATTGCAAGGTGTTGTTTCTTTGCCTCCCCCCACCCAAAAAACTGGGCACACGAGTGCCGCCCCCGCATCCTCGAAAGGATCAAACAAAAACAACAACAAAAAATTGAATTGCCATCAGAAAAAACAATGAGACAACGAGTTCCCATCCGATTTGCTTACGACTGTTTGCTGGAGATGCTGATTGGCATATGAACAAAAAAAAAAAAAAACAGGAAAAAAGGATAACAGAGGGAAATTTATATATATATATAAAGGAAGGACAGCGGGACGGACAGACGGTCTCATAAATTATTGTCTAGACTATGATTTTAACGTTTTTTGATTATGAAAGCGAACGCGCCGCTGACCAACCGCCAGGACCTTTTTATCCTGGCCATATAGAATTTAATTTTATTTCACATTTTTTTTTTCCGCCGGCCCGACGACGACTCGCAGGTCGTGGCCGACAGTCGCTGCCACAGATATCATCATATCAATAAGCAAAAGGATTAGACATGTGACTGTGTTTCCTGCCGCGCTCAGTGGGCGGGGTTGCCGTCATCGTCCTTTGCCTTTGAGTGCTTATCGCGTTTTTTTTTTCGCCGTGTGTGTGGGGAGAGGGCTTCCAAAATTTTTGGTTATTCATTTTAAAATATATGAATAAAAGTCAAGCCGAGCGGGAGGAGGACGAGGAGGAGGAGAAGGACGAGACCGGCAAGTGGGCTGCCGGCCAGACAATTATTGGGCAAAAGTTTAACGAATTAGAAATGAAATGTGCGCCGGTCGGAAAGGTCCCAGCAATTCGCATATGAAATTTGGCAACATTGGTTGGTGGGGGGGTCCTGTGATTAACTGTGAAATTTGGCAACCAAGCAGGCAGCCAAGAAACAGTTTTATTTAAGGTGGATTCGATTTCCTTCATTAGTTTGAGCTGCAGGCGCTGGTTAAAAAGGTCCTAGCAACTCGCATATGAAATTTGGCAACATGGGCTGGTAGGGCTGCTGCGATAAACTGTGAAATTTGGCAATAGAGAAGGAAACCAAGGATCGTTTTTATTTAAGGCGGATTCATTGGTTTTTCTTTGGGGGGTTTTCCTTCATTAATTTGAGCCCGCACACATGTGAAAATCGGCAACAGCGCAGGCTGTCATTGATCGCCTTTGCCTTCCTTGATTTGGCCTCAAGGCAACGACCCAGCCGAGTCGAGTCGAGGCAGCGCCCACAAATGGCAGACAATAAAATCGAAACATAAATCGAAAATTGTAAAATTCAAATAAGAAATGCAAAGACCTGATTGGTACCCCCCACCCCCTCCCCCGACTCCTAACCCCCCCTAAAGGGTTGAGATGTTCAAACGACCGAGGGGGGGTTTGATTTCGAATTGGACTCATTCCGGTCAGGGGGGGGGGGGGGGCAGGGGGCTGACTGGGAATTGTAAAGCTGTCAAATTTTAATTACAAAACTTTATAATCCAAAAAATACAACAACGGCAACAACAGCAGCAACGTCGGCGGCGGCGGTGAAGAAGCGCGTCGACGTTCACCCTTCCGAGGAGGAGCGCCGGTTTTGTGACTCCCTTTTGGCAAATCAATTCAATAACTGTACCGTTATGTGCGTGTGTGCGTAAATAAATGACTGTTTGACTGACTGTTTGACTGCCTGGCTGACTGACTGGCTCGACTCGTCGGCGGGGGATGTCTCAAGGGGGACGGCGGCGGCGGCAACTCCTTTAACTTCCGTTTGAAGAATTTATTGTAAAATTTTCTTGCCATTTGCCGCAAATGATATTTCCAGCGCCCTTCCCGCCCGCCCCATCGATTCAACTTCGATTTGCCGGCGAGAGCAACAACCGTTTTCGCTTGCGGCATTTAAGAGTTTACGTAAATTTGTTAGGGCTTTTCTTGTTGATTTTGTAATTTAAGATGTTTTTCCTATCGCCTGAGTGAGAAATCCCTCCGCCCGCTCGCCGCTTGTCGACAGCAACAGTCATTGTTGCTGGGGCAAGGGCGGCAGCAACAATGACGGCTGGCCGCACCAACAGCAATGTTATTGGCCCAAAGTGACGCTGATTGAAGAGTCAATATTTCAATGCTTCCATATTGCCCGAAATCGTTGCTTTAAATAAGAAACAAATATGCTCGCCGATGGCTTTAAAATCGGGCAACTTGCCAAGCTAAATTGCCAACTTGGGACAGCGGCAACGTCGCGACTCAAATGCAACAGGACCCACACACACACACACACACACAGGGAAAATGCTCTGGGGTGCACTTTGGTCTGAAAGCAGAGAGACAGGCTGCCTGCCAACACTTGAAACAATCAAAAATCAATGACAAAAAAAGGGAACCCAGAAGAGTTGACAGCGCGAACAGTCAGACTGCGGGGCGCGGGCGGTCGACTTTCAACTCATTTGTGTCTTTTGGCTTTTATACGAAATTAACAACAACACACGATGAAATGAGCCAAAGCAAAAACAGAGCGGAGGGGGGGGGGGCACTTTAAACCCTGTCTCTTCTCCCCATCTCCAAGCCCACGAAACTCTCAGCGCAATCTGGGGGGGGGGGGTTTTTTTTTTCGAAGGGGGGGGGGGGGGGGGGGGGGGGG